>VDFB02176858.1:0-26656 GCA_007258455.2 Sequoia sempervirens
AGTTATTCCTTTATGGAGAAGATGTTAAAAAGGGTGGATTTTATCTAATAGTTGAGCTATGAACCTTTTGATGGACTGCAATCTTCCTTGTATCCCTCTCAGCTATTTCAATGTTTGTGGTGGTTCTATGTCTAAGATGGATTTTACTTTTGTTGGATCAATTTCTATCCCTCATTGTGATACTATATAGCCAAGAAACTTCCCTGATGTAACCCCAAAGACACTTTTTTGTATTTAGTCGTACTTTGTATTCTTCGAGTCTGTCGAAGATGGGTCCTAAGACTTCTATATGCTCACTCCTTTTCTTTGACTTGGCCAAAATATCATCCACATAATCTTCAACTATTTTTTGGATCATGTTGTGAAAGATGAGGTTCATTGCTCTCTAAGAGGTCGCTTCTACACTCTTTAGCCTAAATGGCATCACATTCCAGCAAAATTTTCCCCATGGACAAGTGAATGCAGTTTTGTATTGATCCTCCTTGGCGATCAAGATTTGGTTGTAGCCTGAAAAACCATCGATGAGTGATAGAATTTCATGTCTTGTTGTTAGATCCATAATGAGCTTAATGTTAGGAAGAGGGAAATCATCCTTTGGGAATGCTTTGCTTAAGTCTCTAAAATTTGTGAATATTGTAATGTCCCCAGTGAGTTTGGAGATTGGTACCAAGTTTGAAAGCCACTCAGGATAATCAATTAGTCAGATATATCCAACGTCAAGAAGCTTTTGTAACTCAAGTTTCACCAAGAGTTCTATCTGAGGGTGCACCTTCCTTAATTTTTGCTTCATTGGCTTAGCTTTTGGGTAGACTACTAGATGATGCATAACTACTTTTGGATTGAGCCCTAGCATATCAGTGTATGACCAGGAAAAGTTAGCTCTTCGCTCTTTCAAGAATGTTGCTAGGTTTTTCTATTCTTCATCCAACAAGGATTCAACATAGAAAGTGATCTTGGGTGCTTCTTCTATTCCTACATTGATTGAGGTTTCCTTTTCTACTAGAAATGTTGACTTCTTTGGATGCATTGCACTAAGGGGGAGATTGAATCCATCATCCTTGGGTGCCTCAGAGAGGTTTTCACCTTTAGATGCATCCTTTCTTTTTACTAGTTTAGGATCTGAAAGTTCCATAATGTGGTTTTCACTCAAAGATCTGCATGTTAGTTGCATGTTGTCCATTTTGCAACTGAAGGATTCAATCATCTCCCCATAGTATTGCCCTATGTCTAGCTCTATATAAAAACTTGCTTTGTGATTTTCCCATGGCAAGTTGTCACAAAATCCCATGAATTCTGAGATCGCTTCATTTTTTTTTAATAAATCTAGAATCAGTGGTCCTTGTTGGTCCAAGTCAATGAGTTGGGGGTATACTAGGCTTATTTCAGTCGGTTGATTGCTTGGGATGAAGGATGTTGTAGATATCATAAAGAGGGAGTTATTGTCAAATAGGTCAACAACATCAAGGGGGAAGTCATCTAGGGTTTTTATCACAGGATGTTAGTAACCAAGAGGAAGCCTTAGCTCATTTAGCAAAAGTACCTTTTCTAATAAGGGTAACCTTGCTAGTAGTACAACCTAGGCTGAGATTCTTTGGATGTTTCCCAAGAATGATGGGTTCTAGCAAACCATTGTCATTTTTTCCTAGTTTCTCATTCTTGTTATACCTCCATCCCTTCATTAGCTACAAGACTTTTTTATTATCTTCCATGCGAAGAGTAGGGACGGGTCGTTCATCTTGATAGAGTAGTTTATAGACATCTTCCTCATTGATATCTTCTTTGTTCAAATCCCCCCACTTGGTGAAGGTAGTAGCTGCCATCTTGATTGTTTTAGGTGCTTCATTGCTAGATGTGGGTTTCCCATGGGATTTAGGAGAAAGAGGTAGCTCTCCCAACACAAAGGTATCCTTCATTAGTTTATAGTTTCCACACCCATCATCTTGGATTACTTCTTTGATATTAGGAATACTTTGCACAATGGGTGTTTTCATTTTTGAGGTAGATGGTGTAGGCCCTTCATCATTTTTAGGGATCTAGGGTATCTTGTAAAACTTGGCATCAAGATTTTTGCAGTAGTAAAAAGGCTCAGGATCTCCATGGATGGTAATTTATCTACCTTCAAAAGGAAACTTTACACATTGATGATAGGTTGAGGCTACATCTTTTAGGACATGGATCTAGGGTTGACCAAGTAGGATGTGTTAGGGGAGATCAAGATCTAACACTTGGCATGTAGTTGTTGCAATGATGGGTCCCACTTGGATGGGTAGTGCAATGATACCTTGTGATATCCACTCTTGATCATCATATGCTCTGATGGTGGTACTCTTTGCTTTCTCAATGGTATCCTTTGAATAGCCTAGATTCTTGATCAATTGAAGGGTGCAAATGTTCATAACAACACCTCCATCTACTAAGAATCTTTTAACCCTGTTCTTATGCACAATGACCTCAATATGTAAAGCATGATTATGAGATGGCGACAATGGTAGGTCTTGTTTCGAGAAGGTGAGGAGATGATTAGTGATATGTCCTACCATAGCTTGAAACTATTATGTATCAATATCCTCAGGGATAGATGATGAAGACAAGGCATTCTCTAGGATCTCCCTATGTGCGAGGGATAGCCTCAATAGTTCTAAGATAGAAATCTATGCAGGGCTCTTCTTAAGTTGATCTAGGAGATTGTACTTGCTGGGATTTGATGTTGGAAAAGTAGGTTGTGCCCTAGCTTGAGATGGGACTCTTTGGATGGTGACTTTTCCACATCTTGTGATGACTCCACATTCCACACTAGGCCCTTTGATGGTGACGATAGTGATAACACTATCATAGGAAGTGACTACATTGGAATAGGTATGTTACACATTTGTGTAGTCCTTAGCTTTTTTGTTGTTGTTCCCTTTGCTATGATCTGGCATAAGGTTCTTGTATATCTTAAGATCCTAATTTTTGACTGGTACCTCAACAAATATGGTGTCGCTCTCTATAATATCTTGGATAATATTTTTGAGCCTCATGCAGTATGTTGTCTTGTGTCCTTTGATTTTTTTAAAGTCACAAAGATCATTCTCGTTGTACTAGGATGGTTTATCCTATGGTTCTTGGTATTTTTCAAAGTTGGGATGTGTTATCACGTTTAACTCTACAAATTTCTTCATGATGGTTTCAATAGGTTTTGACAACTGTGTGTACTTTCATTTTAGATAGTTGTTCTTGTTAGGGGTTCATCGTTGGTGCATTTTGGTGTTGTAGACCTAATTGTTTTGAGGTGTTGCTTATTGCATAGTTGTTTGAGTGTTAGCTACTTGATTGTTGTTTGGCCTAGGAGCACTTAACACCACCTTAGCATCTACCATGCCATCATTTGTTACGTTCTTGTTCTTAGCCCAGACTCGAGGCTTATCGTTTGAACTAGTTGATGGGAGATTGTCCTTGTAAGATTGAGTATTTCCCTGTGAGATTAGAGCTCTCTCGATGTTAAGTGCTTTAGGGGAAAGATCCTCATAAGAGGTAATGCACCGCATTTTCAAGTGGAAGGATAGATATAGATCTAGATTTGCTATGATGATCCCCACTTGTTGTTCATCGGGAAGGGGCCACTAGCTCTTTGTCTCCACCTTTGTAAGAAATTGGTGAAATATTCTCCCTTGTTCTATCTGAGAGTGTACAACTCTTCTAAGCTAACATCCATGTCAAGATTAAAGGAGAAGTGATCAATGAATTTATCTATAATTTCTTGGAAATTTTTGATATCGAGAGGCAGTTGAGAATACCAATCCATGGCAAGACCTGCTAAACTTTAGGGAAAGAGGAGCATTAAATAAGAATCATTGTAAGAAACCTCCATACACATGACCTTAAACTACTTGACATGGTCCATAGGACTTCCTCCCCCTTTGTATTTATTTGAGAATTTCAGAGCCAGGAGGGAATGGTACCATTGCGATGTTTTGATCAAATGGATATGGACATAAGTTCTATGTATGGGGTTTCTTCATTTTTCCCATTCAAAGATCCTGCATTTCTTGTGATGACACTTTGAGTTGTGATACCATATCATCTTGCGGCTTTGGTGGTGGAACATACGTTACGTATTGTGGTATGGAGAATGGATTTTATGTAGGATTCTGATATGATAAGGTGTTGTATGGTGTGTATGGTGGTGTGGTATTTTATGAAGGTGATTGTAGTGTTGATGTATATGTTTCTAATGCATTCATATTGATGATGTTCTATTGAGGATTATAGTATTTTTTTTTTTTTGTTGGGCATACTATTGAGCTAGTAAGGCTTGTTGTTGTTGTTGAGCCACAAGGACTACTTGTTGGCCTTGTTGTTGTTGTTGTTGTTGTTGTGCCACTATGGCTTGTTGTTGGGATTCTTGTTGTTGTTGTTGTTGTTGTTGTGCCACTAAGGTTGCAAGTTTTTGTTGTTGTTGTTGTTGTGTTGCTAGGGTTGCTTTCTATGCTACTAAGGTTGCTTATTGTTGTTGTGCTGCTAGGGCTACTTGTTGTGCTGCTAAGGTTGCTTGCTATTGTTGTTGCTATTGTTGTGCTGCTAGGGTTGCTTGTTGTGCTTGTTATTGTTGGATGGCTTGTTGATAATCTTTTTGTGCTTGTTGTAAAGCTAGGGAATGTGTTTGCAATGTAAGATTAGTCAGTGGTTGGGACATCTGTGATGGATTATGGGTGTTGATGTTTTGAATGGGTTGCAGGTTTTTGATGATAGGTTGAGGGTTCCCTTGGTTAAAAATTCCTTGTAAGATAGTGGATTGAGATGGAGGAATGTAAGTTTGAGGTCACATTTTATTTTTCATGACTTGGGGGACATATGATAAAGATGATGATGGTGTCATTAGGTACTGCGATGTAACTGGCACATTAGGACCTTGGGTCCACTGATTGAAAGGATTCCCATGACTAATTTTTTGGGGATTCCCTTGTGCTTGAGATGCAGCCAAGATATTCCCTTGCTTGATGGGATTCATGATTAAGGGATTGTTTTGATGTGGGTTGATGATGGATGGGATATATGTGTTTTGGACAACCACTGGGTTTGATGTATTAATGGGAGGAGTGGGTGAAGATTTCTTGTGTTGTGTTAAAGGCTAGTTTTGTGTGATGGTATTTCCTTGCCCTTTTGGATCTATTTGTGACACTTGGTCCACACTACTTTGTGTGATGGTGGGCACACTTATGATACTCATGGGTATGGATGAAGCTGGGTGCCCCCAATATGTTGAGTTTGTTGTGGAGTAATGAAGCATAAGAGGTTTATATGGATGTTGGGGATCTTCAGAAATGGGAGGAGTGCCAAATGTTGGTGTCCAAGTGGTTGTTTGGGATGGAGTGGTGTTGAGAGTACCCACAAGTGTATTGCTTTAAAATGGTGAAGTGTGGCCAAATTCCTTAGCAAGACTAGTTGCAAGACTAGGAATAGATGTTTGATTTAGCCCTAGTGGTGGTGTTGATGGGAACGTGGATGAAGAAAATTCTTGTGTCGATGATTACGCCACAAAATATGGGGAAATCAGAGCTACATTTTTAAGGCTTGATGTTCTTGTTTGTACTCCATGATTTCTTCCTTTGTAAGCCCAAATGGGTTGTTCATGACATCCTCTATCCCATATGGTCTTGATGGAGACAAGGGTTATTTTGGTGGGATAACTTGACTTCTTGGATATAATTCTTGAGGATTTGGATCACTTGAGGTGAATGTGAATTTTCTTTTCTCCATGATTCTCTTGTGTTGTGATCTTGTTTTTACCATAAATTTTGAGTCACCTATGGGAGAATTATGTTGAGACTTGTAATGTTTGAACTCTCTAGTTGAATCAAATCTAAGTAAAATGGATGCTATAAGTATTTTTGGAGCAATGATGATAATGGGAGATGAAAAGGTGGATGATGTGGGAAGTGATCTTTGCAAACGTTTTGGGACAACACTTTTGACTTAAGAGTTTGATGTTTTTATGCTTAGATAAAGGATTTTTATGAACTTGGAAATATTTAGGGTAGGATTGTGACCTTCAAGATAAACTAGTTAAAATATGATAACTAACATAAATAAGTGCATGTAAAAGGATTCATTTCACATATAAAAGTAGCTAATTTAGGGTTTGGGTTGATAAATTTTTAAGTCAAAAAGTGTTGGTGTATTCAAAATTTTTGTGAAGTTTGGTGAAGTGAAGGATGAAATTTGATGAAGGGGTGGATGAAATGTTTGACCCAATGTTGACCTAGAGTGAAACTTTGTTTGATAAGACCAAGGTAGTAAGAAACATGCTAGACCTCAATGATTATTTAGAGAAGTTCAAGATCATGAAAAAGACCAAGGTTTTGACTCCAAAAGAATGTATACAAGTTTGGATTGTTCCTTGAAGCACATTTATAGAAGTTGTATACCAACCTATTTCTATTTTGGTGAAGTGCTAAAAGGTTTCTTTTGATGGCTTTTGGACTATGATTATACATTTGAAATGGCGATCTATAGACCTTCTCTTGGGGATTTTAAATTTTTGCGAGATCATTTAGAGAAGTTAAAATCATGAAAAAGAGGATATTTAGTGCCACATGGGTGGTCGTAGTATGGGCCTTCCAACCACAATATTAGCTTGTTCCTCTTATTCATCTAGGATATATGTTGAGTTTCTCCACTGGGTTGGTGTTTCCTTTGTTTCAAAAGTGAAGCATATTAAACTACTAATTATATCGATTTATTCTCCTTCAATGAGTTCAAAGTTTGGTTGAATGATAGTAGGCGTAAGGTCAGTTGTTCAATGGGAGCGTTCAGTCTCCAAATGGTCATGTGGGGTTCAATTTGTCAAGTCATCTTGCTTAAGTTAGTTTCTTTTTACCACAAACACTTGTCTTGATTAAGTTTCAAACTAAAATGTTTATGTCAAAAACATCATAAATTTCACAAGGTCTATTTTGTGAAAATCATGAGGTTGAAGGCATAGTTGCCTATGTTAACTTTGCAAAGTATGGATTGAGATATAAACCAAAATACTTAGAAGTATCTAAGAATATATTCTTAGAACAAGCATTAATATCAAGGTTTTGTCAAAGTGTATCCATACTTAGACCAAATGGTTTGAAATTTTGAAAGGACTTTGTTGATGTCTGTTTGCAATGTTTTGGAACCAAGAAAAGTATTAAATTGAATCATAAGCATTTACCATCCTAGGTTTAGAAGATACTACTTGTTGAATCCCCACTTGGATTTCTCCAAACAATAAGACAATGTAAACAACTAGATATTTGGCAACATTGGCTCCCCTCCATGACACACACTTCTCAGGACCACCAAATCTCAAGTCTTGAAGATCTGAAGATCCTAAGTATTTTCCTATTTCAACAATGAATAATAAAATGTGGGGCAGCTTCGAAATGACTATTCTTGCACCAGCAAACATAAAGTTTTTTGGCTTCTAAACAATTGGTTCTTAGTAAGGACTTTCGTTCAAGGTGGCCATACACGTGGCAAGATTAGCTCAAGTTTATTTCAATCAAGAGGCCTCCCAGTCCTTTCATAAGAAAGGATTTTAACATGTCACACAGACACTAGGGGTGGCACTTGTTAGTATGACACATTCGCACCTGTTGCTTATTACTTTCATCACACACATTTTTTATATAGCGGTTCGAAAGAGCTTGGATTTAGCTCATTATTGCTTGGGTCATTCCCACCTTTCAAAGCGGGGTGGTAGGCCCTCTAAAGATATAAAAAATTAAGAAAATACATTTTTTATTCGATCTCCCAGATCACATGAAGCAAGGAGAGATCATACACAACACCTTTTCCTTACACTAGCATGGGGTTCATTTTAAATCCAAATCAAAATATGTGTGTGGTTATACAAAATGTCAAAGGAATGCTTTTGATTCTCAAGATCGCTGAGTGGCATGAGAGAAGAACATACACATTCAATGGTAGAAATGTAAACTACAAGACATGACAAACACTTGTTAATTTTAACCCTCAAAGCAAAGGTAAGTTCGTTTTAAGCACCAAATGAAATATGGAAGTTGTATTGTTCAATTTTAAACCTAAAGTAGCATAATGATGTGAGGGTTCAATTTTATCCAATTTGAGCATTCATTTTAAAACCCAATTGAAAACTTGGTCCTAAAACATGAAAATAAAAGACAACATCTTAATGTTACATTGGTGGTTGTCGTTGCACCAAAAGATCAACTTGTCAATGCTCGATACAACTGCCAAAATTATGTAAGATCCACAGGAGGCAGTTAAGCCACGTGTCAAACCCAAGCGTTGTGTTGGACAAGGAAGACCAAGGGACACACCATCTTGCAACAAATCCCCCCCCTCCCCGAGTGCAAGCGAGGGGTTTGAACCTGTGACCTCAGCTCTGATACCAATTGTTACATTGGTGGTTATTGTTGCACCAAAAGATCGACCTATCAATGCCTGATATAACCACCAAATTTATGTAAGATCCATAGGAGGTGGTTAAGCCATGTCACAAACCCAAGTTTTGTGTTGGACAAGGAAGACCAAGGGGCACACCATCTTGCAACACTTAAATGGGTTATAATTGCCCCAAAAGTGTCGAAACACTTGTTACAATTTTACAATTAATGATAAAATGATCCTTCTCTTCAAGTTGGTATCTTCGAAACCTACAAAACCTGTTAGTCAAAAAACCAGAATCAAGAATTCAGAGACATGTCAGTGATCAAATAAAGCAAAAACATTAAAGCACATGTCAAAAAAATAGGTTCAATTTTTGTTTACCAATAATTCACGATGTTGAAATCTATCAATAGCATCGCTGTATTGAATGTGTGTCGTTGCATTGAAAAATCAATAGCGCTTCTCTATAGAAAATAGTGACATCATATGCGTCGCCATATCAAATGCATCACTGAAAGAAAATTTATTTTGTGTTGAAAAATTAAATTGGTGTCGCTAAATTAAAATGCAATGACAAAATTAAATAAGCGTCACTAGATTAATTATATGTCAACGAACTGAAATCCTGGTGTGTCGTTGTATAGCGACGTGTCATCAAATGTGTCATTTGATAATTAGTAGTGTCATTTTACCTAAAAACACAAGTAAACAAAGTTTTGACAAGAAATTCGTTGGATTGGCTAGTTCAAGCCCTCCTTCTAGTGCCAAAATGTGACCAACAGATTAGTATGGGCTGACTACACTTGATCCATGAAGAATCAAAGCATATTCATGCGACTAAACGTCAATCCAATAGAGATAATTCAAAATAAACTAAACTAAGCATCTATCAAAACTAACGTGCTAAACTATGAAAGCTTTAATATGCCTACTCTAATCCATTGAAACTTATCCTATTGGGGGAGTGGTGTCACATTGATGTGGAATGACAACCCTTTCCCAATCTTGTGGATAAATGAAACTGTTCCAATCAGTTTTATTGAAGAAAACTGATGAAAATTGTGTGATGAAACATGATTTAAAGCTAAATGAACATGATGCAAGCTATTTTAACTATTATGGGTGTATGCAAGGATAATATAAATGAGTTTTAAGCTACAAAGATTCAAACCCTAATTACCAAATAAGCTAAATGGATGCATTAGGTTATCATGGAAGCCATTAATGGAACCTAAGCTATTATGAAAGTAATTTAAACTAAAAAGATGCTAAATGTGAGTGCAAGTTCAAATGATTTTAACAACATAAGTTTGATGCTAAAAGATGGATCCATTTGTCTCCAAATAGTGACTTATTTATAGGAGAGCAAATGATAAATGGAGGGTTGAGATCAAAAAGGTTAATCAATGGTCAAAGATGGAGGAGATATGAAACATGGATCATGGATTCTCATCAATGGATGATGATGGAAGATGCTCTTTTAATCAAGGGTTAATATTCCTTCAAACAAACACACTTTTAACTTGCACAAGAAGACTCATAAGTTAACTTGCACAAGAAGTCTTGTAAGAATATTCCCTTTTTCAAAATGAGTGGAGGAGAGAGAATATTCTTTGGAATATTCTCATGGGTGAGGGAAATAGATATCTAGCAAATTAAAACAAAGTTTAATTGTGCAAAAGGGGAAGGAATATTTCTTTTGGAGGAATGCGCAAAGGAGGAATATTCCCTTGTAAGTGGGGAGAAATTAGATTAATTAGTAATTGATAATTAAATAAGGGTTTAATTATACAATTAAGGAGAATTAAATGATATTCATTAAATGAAGTGATTTAATGAAAAGGGGAAAAGAGGATATGATATTTAATTAAATAACTTAGGGTTATTTAATTAAATAAGAAGACTTTAGGAGTTAAATTAAATAATTCAATTTATTTTATTTTATCAGATGAAATGTTAGCATGAAAGGGGATGAATTAACTTTATTAGATTAATTAGGTTAATAGATGAAAATGAGGCAATTGATCAAATAGCTAGGCTAATTTAATTAATTAAGTGAAAAGAGGATGGGTTTTAGGATGAAGTGATGTTAATATACCTGATTCGAGTACATGATATCATTCATGAAATTTTTAAGTGTCTACACCTTGATAGCTTGAATGAGGGGAATTTTGATACTAACATCCTTAAGTTGACCCAATAGGTTTGTCTCCGCTTGGGTTTGATGTCTTGGAATGGCTAAATGCTCAGGGAATGGAGGTTCTAGAATTGAAATAGTCTGGTTTACTTCATTTGACCTAGGCTCCAGAGGTGAATTTTCTAAAGCTTTTGTTGTGGGTTCTTCATCTATCATCTCAGTGATTTGAGAGGATGAAGGCCTAGCTAGTGTTTTCCTTGACCTAAGGTGGACATCACTCACCTCTACCCCATAAATGGGGTATTGAATAGCCTCGTTAGTGTAAGCTTGTTGAACATGCTTGCTATTTGGGTTAGGTGTAGATTGGGTAGGTAATTGAGGTGCTCTTGATGGCTGAGATATTGGGTTTGATGGATTGGGCATGATGGCATGTTGTTGTGGCTATGAAGGTAGCAAGGGCTGCTAGTAGTTCATATTTTGGTGTTGCCACTATTGGCCCTTTTTCCATTGTGGCTACCATTGATTTTTCTATATTGGCCATTGAGGGTTGTAATTAGAGCCTTGGAAATTTTTCTATGGCCATACATTTGGTTGGTGTTGGTTCCAGTGTTGTTGAAGGTTTTACATTTATTGAGGGTTTTTCCATTGGTTTTGGTTGTTTGCCCAAGGTTGGGTGTTCCAACTAGAGAATTTTTTATTACCAATTGGAAAAGATGTATCAAAATTTAAAGGTTCATGTGGAATACCTTGTCTTGGTTGATATGGTCTTTTTTGTGTAATGTAGAATAGTTGTCCATATTCACCCTCCAGTGGTTGAAAGTTTGGTTTCTCTGGTTTTTCCTTTGTAATACTTTCCACCCTTTTACACTTGTAGTTGGATTTTCTTTGTTTGTAATTGGGGCAGTATTTAGTAAGTATTACCTTAGCCTCTTCTTACTTTTTTCTGTAATACTCCCATGTTGATTGGCTCATTAGACACTTTTGATACTTTTGATACTGTGGACACTCTGTGATATTCTGTGTGGTGGATTTATATTTGATCGTGTGTGGTTCCTTGGTTAATTTTGTTTACTGCTCTTACGTTATGTGTGTAGCAATTGATGATATATTATGCATACATGATTTGATTTGATTTATTATGTAATGATAAGTTCTTAAATTTATATGCGTTAATGGTATTATGTTTACATGTTAGTATTTTATGGTGGAAGGACGGAGTAGTACCACTCGCTTGCGAGTGCCCTATTACCCCGCTATTTCCTTTCACCATGTGTTTGCAATGGAGATTATATGTTACTTGACGTTTAATTGTTTGCAGGGATTGCAGGGCTAAAAGTCTCGACTCCACCTGCTTCGGCAGGACAGGGCGAGCACAAATTAAACCCAACGGGTACGATGTGGTTAAAAGGAGTTGTAAGGAAGGGTTTCCCGACCCAAGTCTATCATTTGTATGAGTTTATTGAGTCATATGTTAATCCAATTTTGCCTTGTGATTTCGATTGTTTAATTAATTTATTATGTTGGTAATAGTCAATTTTATTTAGAATTATTGATTATGTGTTAAGAAGTATTAAGGTTAATTAGATTTTAAGTTAAAAGTTTATTTTAATTAAATTTAGAAATTAAGTGGAAGTAAGTTTAAACAGAAGAAATTATTGGTAAAAGTTAAAAAGTAAATAAACAAATAATTAAAACTTGCTTTAATTAAAATTAAGCGGTGGTAATTTAAAACAAATAAGCAAAAAGGATTAATTAAAATTGGTAAATCTTACGGGAGTTTCTGATAGAAGAAAATTAGTTATTTTGAATATCTCCACGGGAACGGAAGAGAAAGAGTGGGGCGGTTGTAAAAAGGTGATGGGGATATTCTTTAAAGAGAGAGGAAAATTTTTGAGAGGGGGGCTGGAAAATTGATTTCGGAAAAGAAGCGGTAAGATAGAGGGCAGCGTGTGAAGGAGGAGAAAAGAGTCTGTGGGGAGTTCTGCTTCAGCCGTAGGACGCCAGGTTCCTCCTAAAATTTCTGCTTTAATTGTTATGCTTTATTGTTTGAAATTTCTGGCTGTGTTAAAATTTATGTTGGGAAATTTCTGTCTGTTGAGATTTTGCAAGTTCCTCGTTTAAGATTAAGGAAAATATGGTTTAAATTCCCCTAATGTAATTTACTTAAAGAAATACATGGTTGATAAAGAATCGTAAAATTGTAATTGGGTTTTACCCAGAACTGGAAATTTATGTTGTCAAAATAAAATATTGGATTTGGGGAATTAGGAACCGGGGGTTAAAATGGGTACATTTACGTGGATTCACTGTTCTATATATATATACATGTAGATTCTGGTAAATATAATTATCCCTTTTTAATTTATTGGGAAGTGATTTAAATTGTGAAAGTTGGGTTGTTTAATTTAAAAGGGGTTAATTGTTGATTATGTATGATTTGCTGGGTTTTAATACCCGTGTATTTTATTGTTTATTTATATTGAATTCATTTTGAAATAGGGTTTAATTTGTTGTTCTGTTCTTTGGTATTGATATTCCCAGCCGCAAATTTTATACCAGGGATTTGTATATGTAGTTATTGCTAACAGTTGTGATCATTATTTTATCCTGGTTCGGCCTTCATTTCCGCGTCCTTATCCTTGCTTGTTATTTAATTTTCCCTGTGTGAGGTGGGTGTGGTTGGCAGCGACCACACTACCCTCCAATCTCATTTTCTCTGTGGACGCCGTCCACTGTTGCCCGTGTCGCATTCGTTGTTTAATGTGCTTCGTGATTCATCCTCCCACTCGTATTATATGTCCATATTACTGTGCATGTTCGATAATCATTGAAAGTTAATTGTTCCGCACCCCTTAATCTGCTCGCATATCTTTCTTTTAGTCTAGGTTCGAACTTGTATTCCCGGGTTGGTTTGTTCTCATACTCAATGAAAAGTGTATTGCAATAGTCTTCTGATGAAGCAAGACCTCCGCTTTCTGGATGCCTTGATTTTCCTTGTTACAATATAAACTAGTCGCCCAATTCCCGTGTTCTTTATTTATATATATATCTGCTTTGTGACAGCCGCTCATCCATCTACCAGTCCTGTCATCATGGTCGTCGCTTTTTGGTTGCCAGTCCATTTATTGTGGTCACTGTATTTCATATCTGTATCGTGGCAATCATTGTTGGTGCGTAGTGCTCAGCAAGTTAAGTAAGTTCCTAGTTTCTGCTATTTAGCGCTTCTTGTACAGTGCTTCGTGTTGGCATGGTTTCTTTTGTGCGAGATCCTGAAGTCTCTTCTTCTTCTTCGGCGGTGGCGAGTGTAATCATCGCTGTTCCTTTGTTTTCTCTCCAGCGGAGTGCCGTGCATAGGGCGTTTGTCTCTCCCTGTGCTGTCTGTTGGTTCGCAGTCTTGTATTCACTGTGCATGGTAGGCGAGATTAATCTTTCTTTCCATTTTTTTTTACTCCTAGGGCTGTGTGTTCGGTATCTGTTGGTAGACTTCTTTCTTTTTATTTTTCTTACGTCCTTACTCCATAGGTATAATGATATGTTACTTCAGTTTGTATAAGTATTAAATTCGATTGGTTGAACCCGTACTCCACAGATTACGTGTTATGAACAATTTAGTAATTAAACAATTCGAATGCCAAATATATACACGTTTTTGGGTAACACTAATATTGATATAATAATCAACGTATATATATATATATATGGTTTTATATTTATTTAATTATAATGTAATTATTGGCTAGATAATATGGTAATTTTACCTTAAGAGTTGTAAAATTTCTATATATTGTTTCTTAATATATATATATATATATGTATTATTGGGGCTAAAATTAAAGTTAATGCTTATATAGGTATGCATGAATTTATATATGTGTAGATTTTATAATTAAATTGTAATTTGATTTTGGGATGGTTTTAAATTGATAATCTAATAAAAGGTAGATTACAATTAATTTTATGCGTTTGAATATTGTGTATCATGAATATAAAAAGTAATAATGAAGTAGAGATAAATTGGGGATAGCGATTTTAATGGAACGTTGTATTAATGTGTTACGCCTTGATGAGGACTTTATTTTTCTATGCTTATGGTAGTAATCGTACTGATTCCTTTGAGTTGTGTCGTTTCTTGAATGATGTGAATTTTCTTTTATTGGGGAACCTTAGAAGTGTATCATTCTGGTTAGGCACCTAAGTGATTCCAGAGGTGGGATAAGGTGGTTGCCTTTGATTTTGCTTTGAATTTAGACTTGTGATGTCTGTGGTTGGTTATATGTTTGATTGTAATCAATTAAACCGGAAGTGATTCTCGTCGTTGGTGAGACGACATGCCTTCAACGCTTCTTGATTGTTCTTTCGATGTAATTATTTTATCTGTACAATCCTTTGTGGCTATTGTGTCAGTGATTGAACGATTAGAGGAGTGGCTCCTGGAAGGGTGGTCTACGCCACAAAAAGGGCTTCTTCTGATAGCCCTCGTCGTAAGAATTTTAATGTAAGTGTGATAATTTAAATAATTAACCAGACTGGGTAGTAACACACTAAAAAAGATAATTATTGCCTCATCCGCCTTTGAGTGCTACCACAGACTAAAGGGGATTGAGAAGGCCGTGGTTGGCATGTTCGTTGCCTTGTCTTCTCGAAGGGTAACGGATACGCATGAGCAACCCTATGGGGCGGTTCCTTGAAATAGGTAGCCTGGATAACCATAGATGGAGGTGGTTCCTAGTGCTTGGTTGCTTGGATAATCCAACAGTAGATGGAAGCGGTACCTTGCAATAGGTAGCCTGGAGAATCCATGTTAAGCCATGCGATGACACTTCCCTCTAACATTCATGTTTATGTTGTCTTTTGGAAATCCTCTGGAATCGGTCATTTGCTTCATATTGTTGTTTGAATTTGAATGCTTTTATGTGTTGTGTAATTTCATTTTGTTGATCATGAGTTTATGTTTTGTTGGCCTTGGTGGAGAACCTCTTCCTTTGCAACTCCTAGCACGGGGGTGGTCGGGTGGATCATGTTCCGTACCCCATTGGGATCTTCTCTTTTATGCAAGTTTATTTTGCGGTGTTGAGTTGCAGTTTCAGTGGATTTTGTTCGTGGGTTCCAGATCTATGCATTTATGTGGTTCATTTTATTGATGTATCATTCCCACCTAGTTGGGAAAGTCTTGTATAATTCTGCACATGGTGCTATTGTTATGTAATCTTATGATGATGCAATGTACTCTAATTGTAACCTCGGTTTTGAGGAGAATTCATAATGATGTTGTAACTTTGGTTATTATTTTATCATGTTCTTATTTTGTTGTTACTGATGTAATTACTATGGATGGATGAATTTATGGATCATGTAATAGTTAGGTAAATATTTATATTAAGTAACGAACTCGTGTTCCTCAAAGGATTAAGTTATGCAACTTGATTAATGATTATGTTAGGTTATTTATTACTCTCTTCTATGTAAAAAAAATAAAAATTTGGTTGCATTTCACTTAATTCCTTTGGGGTTGCGTGGCGGGGCGTTACATTTTCTTTACATGTAGAGTGTCCAACTGAGTAGCTAGATGACTTATAATATCTTCTTTCATATTAGATAGTAGGTCACTTAACTCTACTCTGGAAACTTCATTGGATGTTTTTCCAATGGTAGATTTTCTATCCCCCCTTGTCATTTTGGTAAAGGTCCTTGAATAGTTTCTACAAACCTTGTAGATTTCCTCAAAGGGTAATTGAGACACATCACCTGACCCAATAAGGTTAAGGGCATCCATGCAATCATCATTGACTCCTCTTAAAAACATAAGCTTCAAGGATTCTTCTAATAGTCTATTATGTAGGTTTTTCTTTAAGCAAAAGTGGAACCTCTCTAAATAATCCTCCAATGGTTCATCCTCTTTCTAAGAAATTCTAAAAATGTCATCCCTTCTTCTATCAACTCTTCTACAATATTCCTAGTATTTTTTTGGGAACTTTGTTTTCATAGTGTTCCAATTTGGAACATCATCTTTGTCTAGTCCCATAAACCATCTCATGGCAACATCCTTCAAATTTGGAGGAAATATTTTGAGCATATGAGCATTAGTTGTGTAGTCGTAGCTCCTACATAGGACATCAAACTCAAACAAAAATGTGTCTGAATCCTTAGCTACCAAGCGATAGAAGATAGACAACACTGAAGGAGATATATTCTTTAGGAAAATGGCCCTTTCATGGTTGGAAATTGGAAATTCAAAAGTCACATGTTATGGTGGATCAGCCATGGTTTGAAAGGTCTCCTCTATGTTTGTAATGGATGTTGGTGAAAGAGAAAGTTCTTTGTCAGGAATACCCTTGCTCTGATAATTATGATTACCGATATTTGCTCTAGCTTGTTGAGTTGAGGGGAGAAATCTTCCCAAATCATCTCTCTACCTCCGTATATAATAGGTATAACTTTGTAAAGCAACGAATCCTACATAATGTTAGTGAAATATTATGGTATTGAAGGAATAAAACCTAATCGTCTTAATACTAAAAGAAAAACTTTTAAACTATGAAAGCTTTGAAATAACATAAACGAATCTTTGAAAGTAGCACCATCCCCGAAAATGGCATAAAAAATTATAGGATCCTTATTAATGTCTAATAGACTTGGTGTCATATACACAATTCAAAGGAAAACCTAACTGAACAGTCCACTAAACGCTTGCAAATACCTTCATTAAATTATCAACTAGGACTATTTGTAAACTTGTGATGATGCTGGCATTGTATGTGCTTTCAAAGAATCAAGACTACTTAGATCATCCTAGCATAGGGGTGATCCCACAATAGTGGTTTACAATTTTTGACCAAACTGGACACTGAAATATTTTTTTTAACTAAATCTTCACTTTTGGGCACCTATAGTGGCTAAACCGTGAGGAATCTGAAGATGATGCAAACTAGAGTTTCATGAAATTTTGTCTGTAGATTCTAAATATATTTTTGTCAAAAAATTTGGAATCAGATTGCACTTATTTTTCCATCTCCCTCAAAAATTAGTTTGTTTCAAAAAATAACATTTTCAGAAAGTGACACCGTATAACGCATAATTTTTTTTTCCATGAAGGATAGAATTCTAATTATTTTGAATTTAGATTTGTAACTCCGATATCTAGTGCTTCCACTTGGTTAGATAATTTTTTATTGAATATTTTTTCTTTAATCAAGTTTCGAAGTCAAACCAATTATAATTTAGACATAGCGCGACCGTATAACGCATAACTTTTTTTGTATGTATCGAAATTCAATTTATTTATTTTTGTTGGATCAAGGACTCCAATACCTGGTGCACTCATTTAAATTTTTTTTTTTGATAATCTTCTATTTTTCCACATGTGCAGAACAAAGAGCTTGATTTTTTGTGAAAAACCTACATTCACAAGAAATAAAAAATAAATATAATAATCAAATTAAATTTAATTAAAATTATACTTTTTTGGAAGCTTATAAGAAGGACTACATACTTACAAAAAAATAAATTTTAAATGAATTCATTTGATCCCCCAAAAGGTAAATCAAAAGTGGTATTTTATCAACATTTTGATAGGTGTAAAGGAGACTCCGTTATAGGTATGGTTTAAAACTAGCAGGGTTCTATCCAAGGGAGCTTGGTCTAAGGTGGTTTGATCAAACCCTATTCAATTGGAATCCTTTAAATGGAAATTTTCAAGGCTTAAATCATTATATTTTCTAAAAATATGTGATTTCAGCAAAACTCAGGATCTCCCAGAAAGTGTAAACCACTATTGTGGCAGCACCCATAGGTGTTTACACTTTCCGAGAAATCACAAAAATGCATAACAATAAAAGAAGTAATGCTCACACTATTGCTACGGGCACCTATAGTGTAAGACTATGACTAGTTCACTATCAAGAAATGGATCTTAGAATTAACCAACATTATTAATTAAACCTACACTCCAGAGTACAACAAGCTGAAGAAAACTTAAGCATGAATGTAAAACAAGATTTTTTGTGGATTCATTCATAATGGTAACATAAAGAATCTAATTAAACATGCATTCATGAAGTAACTATTATAACAAAAATAAATGTATAGAAGATAAAGTGGGGAACAATTACCTTGAGTGGCCCTTTCTCAAGTTACTGTCTCCACAAGTTTAACCCAAATCTAGTTCCTTAGATTAATGTAATCATGACAATAATGAAAAACCATTCATTGCATAACCCAAAATATCACAATCTAAGATTTTGCTGAGATATCTTATTCATGAAATCATGAATATTGTTTATGTAAAAAAAAGAATTGAAACTGAAAGTATATTTTTCTATATCTATTATTGGATAATTAACCAACTTTTTTTAACACCTCAACCACCGAACCATACATATAGGCATGGGGTAGTTTTATCAAAATAATGACTCTAAACTAAAATCATAAATTACCACTCCTGACATAAAAAAGTGAGATAAAGTCTGATCATCTAAACCATAACTAAAAAGGAAGAAGAGTCCAAATAGAACTATGACTCTACTACAACAGGAATTAGAATGTGGACTATTGAAAAAGTCATGTTGGACTCCTAACTTTAAAAGAGTTCTTCTTCTTCAGCTTCTTTATTGAATGTCATAAAGATGCACATTCATCTTCAATAAATGCTTTTATTTCTATAATTGTTGTGCTCAGGTTATTTTGGAACCTCCCCTACATCACTGTCTAGAAACTCCTTTGGCTACATGCTCACCTCCAGATGCTACGGGCTATAGTGTAACTCCTTTGGTTCCTTGGCTACAAAGAGTTAGTTCATAGAACAACTACACAATACTAATAACCATAGCTTAAGCATAGCTATTCATTGCAATTCATACACATACATACATCAATTATACAATAACTATCACATTATAACCATATTTCCATATACTTCAAATCAGGTTCGGGTTTGCATAATGAGCATAAAAGATAGTAAAGTGTAGGAATATGTATGAGATAAGTGTTTGGAAATTTCTATGAGAACATCATAAAACTAACTAATAACTAGACTCATTTGGCTACTTAAACAATGGAAATGAAAACACATAAATAGTCCCAACAACTCCAGCCTCTTTACTTTGGTTGAGTCACCTTCAACAAGCTGCTAGTAAAAGCTATTTTACTCAGTCAACTTAGCAATGATTTCCTACAGGCTTCTCAATCTCACTATGGCTTTGAGTTTCTTGCCAAATTAATTTAAACTCTTCTAAAATCAACCTAACTCATGGCTTGACCAAGTCGTACACTTTCATCAGATTGTGTGTGGAAACTTTGTTATTAAATGCACTTTCTTTTCCTTTGTTGTTGTTCTAATGTGGTAATCTTAACTCAGATTTATTTTGCATACTATGCATTAACATCGACTTATTTTAGCAATGCCTTTTATGTGCTCACTTTAGTTTTAATGTATGTGTATGGTTATGCTTGTACACGACTTTCACTATGCTCACAATGCCTCATAACATATGTATAGAATGTGTTTTAAATTTATTTCATTGTTGCATAGTAAACCTTAATACGCGGGCTTAATTTAAATTGCCATAATGAACCGCGTAAACGCTCGCCATTGATGCGGCTGTATTCGGTTCGGCACCAATGCTCAAAATTTTAACATTTCATCATATATGGTGCAAACATGGCATTATGGTTCGGCGAAATCGCCATGAAATGGATGTTATTAATAATATGTTGGCTCATGCGGCTTCATGGTGCGGCGGCCAAATGTTGTTCTATCGCCTTTATGGCAGCGTTCACTTCAGACGTTGTACCACGCTTACTTGCATTTCCATGTGGCAGCGTTGTTTGGTTTATGCTGGCAGAATTTTCTTGCTCATAAATTTTGGCTTATTCGTAAGTCCACATTAATATATGCATTGATTCACCGATTCTCCATCATTCTATATATTACGTGTTTGGTCATACAATATATATTAACATTTTATGTCAAAACCATTTGCGTGCCAATCATATAAACACAAATATATATACATATGCGTACGTATGTATGTACATATTATTAAATATGTACATATATACACATATTTTAATATCTCATAATAAACACACCTATATATTCATCGATAAGCATATACATAAGGTATGTGTGTGTGTGTATATATGTCCAATTGATTTCCCATGTATGTGGTATATCTGTGTATGAATATGCATAAGTATTTCTACCTATGTAATGCCCTGCCACATATCCCTAGAGAATGACACAAACACAATGGAAGCGTAGCAATTTTTTTTTTAAAAGTGTAATATTAACATGTAAAGTAAGCTACACTTAATGCACACATCCTCTAAGATACGCGACAATGCTTACATTTGAATCCTATAATAAACAAAAATAAACTAATCCATAGCATATAAATAATACTCATGAATTAAATAACATATATCCAAAGCATTAAACTCATCTCAAAAGATACAAAGTACATAAAGAGTCATTTATAGCTTGCATTCATTCCATAAAGCTATTACAAAGCTCATTTCCAAGATGAGGAAGATCATACAATAATGTTACAATTACAATGATACAAGAATCCTCCTTGAATACAAATGAGGAGTAGTATATAAACATAAATATCCAACTGAACCAACAGTATACAAGAGATGATACAAGTAACTAGAACATGCGAGCTCTCCAATTTGGAAGATCCCACCATCACAAACATGAAATGGGAACCTAACGGTGTAAGGTGCACGTTCCACCCAACCAAGTGGTACCTGAAAACCCACCCCCCATGCTAGGAGATAGTAAAAGGGCTCCCTAGAAAAACCAACCTCTAGACTCAAAAAACACACAATACTAAACTACACAATTACAACACATAACATAAAGGTTACATTGCTTCTAGAGTAAAATAATCAAGTATATCAACTGCACAATACATACTGTTGTCATAGGAGGAGTGTCACACATAATTTTCTATGGGTTACCCTGGTGTAACCTTCCTAGGCTACCGGACACCCATCCTGGGTTACCTTGGCTGCCTCTACCGGTTGCTGGACCCCCATACAAATTATGCTTCTCTTCTCACCTCAAGCCTAAATAAGTGCTTGAGCTATGAAAGAGGCATTCATTATCTTTATTATTATGAGAGTTACCCATTCCCTTAATTCTTTTTAAGTTATCACTTGATTAAATCCTCGGTGAGTTACCCTGGTGCCCCTTTGTGTGCTGGACCCCCAACTGAGAGCCACACTCCTACCAACAACATAAGGATCTAATCCACAACCAAGGGTAAACATAGTGCACAAAATGGATATTAAATCCCAATCCAAAATATAAGAGGTAATACATCTCGTTCGTAATAACTGGGTATCTAAACTAAATTACAACCAAGTGCACTACCCAAGGAATACAAAGGGTTGAACCATACAACAACCCCTTCATAAAATTACAACATCTGGAAGACTTACAAAATCACAACTAACCGATTTCCCCAAAAAAGTGAACAAAATAAATCACAATACAATAAGCAATTTAAGTAGGAAATAAGGCTACCACTAGGATTTCCTAAATCCAATTTCTTTTTCAAGAATACAATATTACATTGCCCCAAAATAATATAACTTAATACAATTTCATTTATAGGCAATAAAAAAATTAAATCTAATCATTTAAATCAATTTCCCAATTACATCAATATAAAAATCAATTTCCTCTTTTAAATCATTTCATTCTAAAATTATTTGATTCATGCATTTGCATGCATCTATTAAGAATCACATTTTAAATATATATATATATATATATATTAACTATATATATATTATCTAATTATTTAAAAACCTGTTATAATTTCCAGAACATGATTAAACATATATATGTATATATATATACATATATATAAATACATACATATATATATGTATATATATGTATATAAGTATATGTATACTTATATACATATATATACATACATATATATATATATGTATGTATTTATATATATGTATATATATATATATGTATATACATATATATTTATATATATACTTATATATATATGTATATACCTATATATATACATATATATATATATATAATATATTATATTTTATAAATTTAAAACTCATATAAAAAATCAAAAAGCAAATTTATAAAGTGCAGATGAGGGTTTAATAAGGTCGCTGGCTGTTAACACAGTCATACCCCATTGGGGCCGCGGTTGTGTAGGCAATTGGGCATTGCTTGTGAAGGCAGTGTCGGCTGCCTCTACTGGTCGCTTCCCTTATGGGGGCGGATGTGGGGGTAGCCCGCGCCTCCCCCCCAAACTCATTCAAACTTTAAAAAAAATCATTTTTAAACTTGCGATTTTTCAAAAATCGTCATACGGAAACTGGTAAATCCAGATTTTTATATATAAATATTCCAAAATAATTCCAACAGGAACTTCATAAATAATTTATGTATATATATATATTTATATGTATATATATATATTTATATGTATATATTTTTCAATATATATATATGTGTATATGTATGTATTTTTCAATATATATATATGTATATATATAAATTCATCAAAAGATTGCTCCAATTGAGCATATTATTTTCATAGAGTTTTCTACAGGAAATTCTTTTAAAATTATACAAAGGTTTTCAATTTCCCAAGCCAAATAAATTAATTGGAAGAAATACAATAAACTCTACAAAAAGATCTCTTCCAATACAATTAGAGGATTTCTATGAATTTTATTAGGAAGATTAAAATCAATTCCTACAGAGATTTCCAAATTTCTCTATTGTTTTCCCTTTGGGTTTTTCTATTGTTCAAAAACAATTTCAATAGTGGCTCACAGATTTCACTATAAAATTTTCTATAGAAGCACTAAAAATTTCACGACAATTTTCCAAATATAGACAATCTTTCAAATCTATAAAATAAATTAAAGCTTCTACACAAATAACAAATAATTTTGTATAGACAATCTTTCCAATTTGCAAAACAATAAAAATAACTATAAGAATCTGTTTCTAGAAGCTTGAGGGAATGAAGTTTGAAGAAGAGCTTCGCTTCCAGATTCCAAATTGCCAAAGCTTCCTCCAAAATATCACTTTCTAGAAAGAAGAAAACCAAAAACCAGAGCCAAAAATTTCTCGAGAACCTCTTTTTCAAAATTTTAACAACTTCCCCAAAATATCTTTTCCATTCCTATGAAGTAACCTCTTTCCTCTTTCAATTAATGCAAATATTCTCTCCGAGAATAAATTTCAACTACTACGTTTAATTAATTTTCTTTCACACATGTCACAAATAAAATATCTTTTAACCAATTCACATATATTTCCTCTTTTGATAATTACAAGATAATTATGCATGTAATAATTCAAAATCAACATATTAACATCTAATCAAATTTAATCTAATTAATTTAATTACTTTATAAAATAAATTTAATCACAAAGATTAAATGACTTTACAAAATAAATTTAATTTAATTAATTAAATCAAATATAAAGCTTCTAACAACATTAATCAAAATTAATTAAATAATCACTAAAAACCATTATAAATATTAATTAACATGTACATGTGAATCCAAGTGGAGCCGATGTCCTATACTTGTAATCCTGCAATAAAACATATGTCGTACATGTATATAGATTATAAACAATCACACCGTGAAGATAAAATTGCGGAATCGTAGGGCACTCGCAAGCGAGTGATGCAATCCCGTTCCCTTCACCAATATAGTGTCACATCAAACTAACGAAACTAAAACATCAATTAACTACAAATGATCATATATCAATATCAAAGCAATTAAACAACTTTGCTAACAAGAAAACATGTCATAAACAATAATCATCCATAAGGTGTACCATTACATCACAATATGAAAACCATCATCGCTCCAATGTCAGCGATCAAATAACAACATAGCATCATGGTCTATCAAAATAAAAGCATTTTCAGAAAATATAAGAAAATCAAAGGGGTGCTACAACCTATGTATACACACACACATATGCTCACGTGCATGAGTTATCATATATATACATATATACATTTAATGTATACAAGTATTTATTAATATATAAATATAATTACATGAAGAAGAACATGTGCTCAATACAAAGATTTAGTGACATAATTCAAACCAAAGAAACAATCATAGGAAATAAAAGATGACCACACAATCATTCCTATTATCCCAAAACTATGACGAAGGGTTTACTTACTGAATCCAAAGTTGACTTGACTCAACTTGACCAAACTAGGATGTGAGTGTGTGATAGCTCAAATAGGCATATTAGGGGGTTACTATACCAAGATCCTCTCTTGGGTGATATTCTCCCTCTCCTCATTGGAGGGCGTGTTCTTTCTTGCATGCAAATTAGTGCATCATAAAGGTAGTTAGCTAATTACATCAAATTCATTTCCATCATATATCATTTGCACCATTGAAGCATTAAAAGGTGATAACATCATAATGCAACACATATTCATTCATCACATTTTCCATCAGAATATACAAAACATAATCATGCATTAAAAAATTTGGTAATCCCATAATGGGGTGTAACATATCAAAGTCATTATTTGCATCTAATATCATATTTTCTTATAAAGGTAAAAGAAATATGCTAATTAATAAATAGGGTGTAACAACTAATGTGTTGTAAAAATAAGTAGAAGACATGGAGGCTCAAGTTTCTCAAAAGCAAGACAATATTGGTATTTGATCCATGGAGATAGGATCCATGAAGCATAAAATGAGCACCCAAGACTATCAATCAACTAATCTTCAAATTAAAAGGAAACCTAGGTGTAGACATCATGGAGAAAGGAGAAGACCTAGAGACCAAACTATAGGTAACAAAAGATGAAATCAAGTAGCTATAGGCCAAGGTCAAAGAATTAAAGTTTTTTGTCAGATCCCTTGAGATTTTTAAAGATATAAGGAAGGAATTTTGGAAGGAAATCAATGAACCTACAATATCCTTCACACTATTACTTCAATTCATGGAGTTCATTAAGGTGTTGCATGACATGGTAAGGAAATATGTTGATTTCATTGGAGTTGCATCTCTCTAATTGTGAAAGATACATGTGCTTGCATCCAACAATGCCACACTTATAACACAACCAATCTTGTCATAATCAAAATAACCAATAGGATTATCACTAACCATAAGGTAAATAATTCCTTGAATATTGATAAACTAAACTAAGAGTGCAAGGTGCAACTTGAGATGGTGGCATCATTCAACTAGGGTGTTCAAGCCTAAATTTACTTGTTGACATAATAAGGATTTCCATCACCATTTTATTAGAACGACAAGATTCTCTCCCAAGATGAAATCTAGGAGCAAGTAAGGAAGATAATCCAAGATAAGTTTGAGTTGGATAGACTATTCCCAAAATCCACCATTGAATAAATGCTACCAATTCTCAAGCTGCTCACTAAATTAGGGATGTTTGTACAAATAATAGTTTATTAAGAAAAAAAGGTATCTTCGGAGTAAACCACCTAGTTGGAGCATAAGTACTAGCTTATATAAAGGATAAACCTACCTAAGAATAAAGATAGGGGAGATCTCTTAGCCTCCCTTGACTATATTTAGGGAAAGTATCCTCTATATTTCAAAATTTTAACTTTTTTGTGGGCTACTATGTGCCCGATGGATATTATACGATTACATCAATTTTATATACAAAAATACCCTTGAGAATGACCAAAATTATAGTGAATTATTCCCAACAAATGAAAAATCCACTTTTCCTTGCTCATATTCAAAGACTAGTATCCTATGAAATTAAATGATCATCTCCATCCCTTTAAGTTTGAAATTTTGTTGTGTTTAGTGTAGCCCAACAAAAAATATAAGTTCCAACAAATACACACCATTAGATTAGCCAAATAAGATATATATTTAATGGTTTGTAGGGTTTCTTGATATTAAAAATGAATATTTAGTCATAAAACCTCACCATTAGTTCATGTCAACTATCAAGTTACATTTTCATTAGTGTAGCTATATTCAATGTTAATGAGCCCAACTTATCCCAATATATTCTATCTCATTAGTTATTCCATAACTAAGGCCACATGGTGCACTCTTAAGAATTCTTAAAATTGAAATAACAATCTCATTTT
>VDFB02176859.1:0-14888 GCA_007258455.2 Sequoia sempervirens
GCCCAATGCAAAGAAGCGTGGAAACTGGCCCTATTCTCACGAGGTGTTAGACATTTCGGTGCATCCCTTTATGCATCTTGTAAATATTTCTTGACATTTTCGAATGTCATTTTGTAAATTGTAATTACACCAAGTCCAAAGATGTAATATTTTGAAAACAAATTACACTTTGACTTTGGTCAAAGTTAGGTGAGATTTCCTAAAATCGCTCACCTAATTTTCCCTGATTTTCTCAATCTCTTTCCTTCTTTTGCTCATCCCTCTTTCTATATAATGTGAGGGATTTTCATTGTAATAGGATCCTTTAGTGTTTTTGCAACGAAGTGCTGCCCTTTTTGAAAAAATTTTGTGAAACTTTGCGTTCATGATTTGTGAATGAGATTCATTAATAAAGAAAAGGATTGCAAGCCAAACTTTGTGTTGATTCGATACTTTGTGGAGTTGATCTTATTTGGTAGTGATTAGTTTGAAGAATCAAGGACTCTAAGTAGTTTTATGCAAACTTGTGTTACATCTATTATTTAGATTGCATTGTTATTTTGTTTATCATTGGTTGAATGATCTACAAGACTTTGTGCTTGTAATCATTCATGCTCTTTTGCATACTTCTTGTCGGCGATCTACAAGACTTTGTGCTTGTAATCGCTCGCGTTTATTGATACTTTTGTTGGATGATCTACAAGACTTTGTGCTTGTAATCGCTCATGCCGTCAAGAATTGTTATGCCTAAGAAGACTTTTGTGCTTCTAACGTAGCAAAACCCGTGACGCCCAATAATGCATTCAACATTGATGCCACGAACAACTTTGTGCCTTCGTGAGCTTTCCCTTTTTACTTTATTTGTTTATTATTAATCACTTCTGGTATCTCTACGCTTCGCTTTGACAAGATAGAGGTATTGGTATTACTGCTAGTTGTTAGTTTAAGGTTATCAAGAATTGTAAACTTCCAACAAGTGAAGCATTGTAAACATCTTCTCTGAAAAAAGAGAGAAGTATGAATGTAACACACCCCCCCCACTCCGTAAGTTTCGTGTACATTTTGTAATTACTTGTTTGTTTTACTATCGCTTCTGTTAGCAGTAAGAAGGGCGCCTCCCCTTTCCGAGAGGAGAGATTCACATCTCACATAGCTGTGGCTGAAGTCCAAGTTGTGTAATCTATCGAAAAGCTGATTACATAATTTTCACCCAACAGACTTCATTCGAAGTATTGAATGAGAATACTTTGGCCAAAGTAGTGCAATGTACAACATCCACTTAGATTGTGTGACTCTTGAGACCACATTGTTAGTTCACCGTGATCCTTTATGCATGCTAGGTCGGGATTGTGAAATAGCAAGTTCTAGTTATGTAGGACACAACACTATGCTCAGTTTGGTTGTCGTTATCGGATACTCTACCAATCTCTTTGTTCGAAGGGAGGGCCATCCATCGAATGATAGATGTGTAGGGGACTGCATTAAGAGTCTGTGGTTGGCAGAAAAGCACCCGAGTGATGCTTCTCCTCCAGAACAGGCGACATATTACACCATGATTTGAAAGGTAAGGAACTTGAACCGTCTTACTACTATTTGTGCATAAGCTCTTTGAGCTATGTATGTATCTTTATGCTTTCTTACTTTGATGTTTTCTTGAAAAAAGGAATAAAATATGTAGTATCATGTTTATAAATGAAAAGAATTTTTTTATTGCAATGGCATTTACTCATTATCTTTACTTGTTGATGTAAAATTAAGACCTTTTTACTTTATGAATGGACTAGGTCGTTACATGTGGTATCAGAGCTACCAGGTTCTGCACTGAAACCTATGAGCTCATTACACATTAACGTGTAGACCTTATTAGAAGATAATGGTTGAAAAGTTCTTGTGCCTCAACGGCAAGAGAAAAGAACTTAGTGAAATGAAAAGGAAGATGTGATTCTTAGTAACTTGTGTAAATTGGGACTAGTTAAGAGTTATCCCTGGAGTAGGAACTCCTAAACCAACAACTTATGATATTACCTAGGATTGCGGACGATTATGCAAACAGGTCATGTAGAAAGGTTAGGAAGAATAACCAGTATATACCTTATCCTACAATATAGTTATATGACTCTAAGGAAAAAAAAGGAATGAGAAAACCCCTTAATTGTAGCAACCTACAATTGTAAAGAGTCAAGAATTCTTGGATTCTGAGAAAACACTACGAATCTATGTGTATGCAATGTCAACATTAATTAGATCAAAGTAGGAAGTCAACAAAAGAGGTAACCACAAGGGATGGAGAACTCTTGACATATACCTAAGGATAGGGTCTTACTAAGAAAAGGGTTAGTACTTAGAGATTAACAAAAGAAACTTGTAAGGAATTTTTGTTCATATGAATGTGTACTTTTATGCTTTTCAAAAGATAATTAATAGTATAATTAATCTAACATGGATAAAAAATTCAGGTTTAAATCAATCTTTAAATCATGGTGAAAACGTATGAGAGGACAAGAAATATCCCTGGTACAAGTCAGGAAGATGAACAAAGAACCACCGGTGTAGAGGCAAGGCTTGATCTGATATTGGAAAGGTTGACTAAATAGGAAGAAGAAAGAGAAAAAGAGAGATTAGAGAAAGAAGTACCCGTCAACAACTTGGAAGGAGAAAGTTCTTCCCATGGGCAAGGTGAAAACTGTAACCTTGAGAAAGAAAAATCACCAACAACCTCTGTGGAAAGAAACAAAAAGATTGTGTCTACTGAACTATCTAGGGATATGAAGAAAATAATCCCACCGAAGTTTGATGGCAGCGTCGGAGGTGATGAAGCCGAAGTCTGGCTCGTGCAGATGGAAAAATACTTCGAGATAAGGAACTATGGTGAAGTAACCAAAGAAGCTTGGGGAGTGTACCAATTAGCAGGTGGCACCTCTAATTGGTGGATGAACAAAAAGCTTGAACTAAACATAAGTTCCTAGAAGCTGTCTTGGGGAGAATTGTATAAATTTTCCACAAGAGATTGTTGCCACAATTTTATTGTGACCAAAAACTCTCTTGACTTTCAAGAATTGAGGCAAGGGACCATGTCGGTCAATGAATACTGGGAGAAGTTCACTCGACTTCTTCAATATGTCCCCATCTACCACAAAGATGAGCATTCCCGAATTAGGAAATTCATTTTGGGACTCAACAAAAAATTGGAGGCGAAGTCGATATGCATGGTTCGACCACAATGGACCTTGTATATGTAAAAGCCATAAAGCAGGAACAAAAGCTTAAGGAAGATTTCAACCAGTATGAAGGAGAAGAAAAAAAGAAGGATACTGAAGTTCCAAACAAGATTGCCCCTAAGAAGGAAGAATTTGCACAAGATGCAGCAAAGAGAAAGGGGAAAAAATCTCGCTTCAATGGAAAAGAATTCAGAAGAGATTGGAAAAGAGACAACTCAAGATATGATGACACTAGCAGAGCTAGTGAAGGTGCTAATAAGATTGGGGAAACCATGGAGAAAAGAGGACCAAGAGCAAGATGTTTTATATGTAAAGTTAATCACTATGCAAGTGAATGCCCTAACAAAACTTCTGGTTCCCAACAACATGGCAACTCACTGCCTACTCAAAAGGCCATGTTTTAGCAGAGGATACATGTTGTTGTAGATGATGGACAAGCTGATTTCCAAATAACCCCAATCGAAACACTAGGAAAGGGATCCCGGAGTAGTAACTCTCGAGATCATTAAGGTGCTAGAAACACATAAGCTTCGCTTACGGAATTGAGATGTCTCGCAATGCAAAGTCCAGTGGGACCAGTACGTAGAAGACTCAGCGACTTGGGCGGATTATGCGGAAATTCAGCAGAAGTTTCCAGACGTTCTTGAAGCATTCAAAAATGATGAATAAAATGTAGTGTTAAGTTTTTATGCTTTGAATAATACCTTAAATCATTAAGGATGATGAATCATAAGCGGGGGAGTATGTTACACCCCGATTGTATAGCTACTATTTATATAGGGTAAATTGATTGTAATGAGAATCTTGAAGATGAATAAAACATGTTGTTCTTTGTTTTCAATATGAGTGTTTTTCCACTTAATGATTGTCTCATTTAATGTTACTTCTATTTGATGTTACCCTTGATGAATGTTGCAAGCAAAGTTATTGAGTAATGATTATTCTGACTCTTGAGATGTTTATATATATTGCTTATGTTGTGAACATATGACTTCCGAAAGTGTGTGTCATTGGATGCAAGTATGTGAACCATTCCTCCAGGCGGAGGGGAAGCATCACTCGGGAGAGGAGCTTGGTCGGGTAATCGGTAAAGTAAACCATCTGAGTAGACACACGCCACTTAGATTAAGTAAGCTGAGTCAGTTTGTGTTGGTTGTAGGTAAGTCATTCGTAAGCTTGTATGTTTGCATTAGGAGTCTTGACTACTTCTGTATGCATTTATGAGTGATGTTTATCTATGTATTTGTCTTGTGATATTACGATCATTATGATGGTAACATAAATGGATGTAAGTGAAAAGGAAGTGGACATATATACATGTATATAGTATATGCACGTATGCATATGCATATATAGGCATATGTTGGCGGACGGATATGCTCATACGGATGCATCGATATGGTATATGAACATATACATGCACATAGAGGAATATATACGAACATATATACATGTATATATGCACACAACCTATATTATGTGGATATTAATAATATTATATTATTATTGCTTGACAATTTTACATATACATATATATGTATATATACATATTGGATATGCCGGTTGGCTTACGATATGCTTATAATGGTATATATGTTATTGTAAAATAGTACACACACACATACATATATATATTATTTGAAGCAATTTAAATAAATATATATGTGTATTATTTGTTACATTAAAATATATATATATATATATAATATAATATATATATTTAATATTAAACTCTCATAGTTGGAAATCGAATTATTTCCCATAAATGATTTAATATTTAATATTTAATCTCTTAGATGGAAATTGAATTATTTTCCACATTGATTTGATGTTAAACTATGGAAATTGGGTTTTATCATCTCAAGTGATTATTAATCACCAAACTATGGAAATCGAATAATTTCCAGATCATTGAATATTTACATTGCAAGCTTTGGAAATCAAATAGTTTCCAGTTATTTAACTAATTAAATTGCAAAAGCCATCGCATATCTCTCATGAAAGTTGAAATACTTCTTTGGCTAAACATTTGAACTTTATATCATAAACATTTGAATCAATATAATATATCGATTGACTGGCAAGCAAAATATGAAATTAATGGCATGAAGAAATTGCGCACCTGTAAAATCCGCGCCATGACTAGGTCTCTGTAAAAATCAAACACAACTGCAAATTGGAGATGTGTCTTCATTTCTGGAATGGACTTTTTCCCTGTGTTTATGTAAGAGGAATATGTTGGGGGCTAGGGCTGTATAAATAGCTGCCCCTCTTCATTGTTCAAAAATCATCTCTTTTGGAGAAGCATTCTGTATCCCTTTTGTTTACTTATCTTTTTGGAGAGAAATCATTCAGCCTTCTCAGAATTCACCATATTTGCTATAGACGCATTTTCCTAAGAATGGAGTTTAATTCATAATTACCATTCTCCATTATTGAATCATCTGAGCTTCATATATTTCATCAGCTGCAATCATTATCAGTCTGATTATCCATTTCTGAGTAAGGAAAGTAGAGTTTGAGAGGAAATTGTCTACTGTTTGGAGGCGCTGGAATTTGCTGTGAGTGTAGGCTGAGTCACCATCATCTGAGGAAAAGCTAACTACAGGCATGAGATATTCTTCTACTATTCATTTCTATGAATATTCTCATGAATGTACTTTTGAAATTGTATTTGTTTTTTGTGCATAGGAAGTAACTACTTCATGAACTATATATTTGTTTGTGCCTAGGAACTGAAATGTTTAAGGATAAAAGAGGCGTACTAGTGGTAATCTGCATTGTTTATAATTATCTCCAAAATAAGAGAATGCTGGTTGCTTATGTATTATTCTATTAGGCATGATTAAATGAAGTGAGTCATTAAGGTACACCAGCCAAGTTATTAAGTTAACTAGGAAAGCTGTGTTTACCCTTTAGAGAAGGCTTAGTAGACTTTTGTGAGTAGATTGTTTGAAGGTAGGTTATCTGTGATGACGGACTATCCATTGAAGGATATACCTAGCCTATATAATTTAGACTAGATTGTTGTAGGTAAGTCTGGGATGACAGATTATCCAGTGAAGGACCACACCTATGCATAGTGTAAGATAGCCTTAAGTCAAATTGGCCCTGAGTAGTGTTTATGATAGATGACTTCATTCAAAGTATTGAATGAGAATACTTTGGCCAAAGTAGTGCAATGTACAACATCCACTTAGACTGTGTGATGCTTGAGACTACACTATTAGTTCATCGTGATCCTTTATGCATGCTAGGTTGGGATTGTGAAATAGCAAGTTCTGGTTATGTAGGACACAACACTATGCTCAGTTTGGTTGTCGTTATCGGATACTCTACCAATCTCTTTGTTCAAAGGCATGGCCATCTATCGAATGATAGATATGCGGGGGACTGCATTAAGAGTTCGTGCTTGGCGGAAAAGTGCCCGAGTGATGCTTCTCCTGCACAACAGGCGACAAAATACACCAAGATTTGAAACGAAAGGAACTTGGACCGTTGTACTACTATTTGTTTAAAAGCTCTTCTAGCTATGTATGTATCTTTATGCTTTCTTATTTTATTGTTTTGTCAAAAAGAAAAGGAATAAAATATGCAATATCATGTTCATCATCTTCGTCTACCATTTGCAAGTAGCTAATCTTGGAGTCGCTAGCGGATTCAATTTCTTCTTCTTGCAAGAGATCGGCATTTTCTTCTTCAGGGTAATCTTGCTATGCATAATCATCTTGTTCAGCCTCGTAATATCCTGCGACGTTATTAGCAGGTGGGGCCTCCAGAGCAAGCCTTCCTGGGGTGCTGGGAGACGATTCTAATTTTTGTTGCCAGCATAATTAGGAAAAGTTCTCCTTGGGACATTGTTGTAGTTGCTATTGTTGTTGTTGGAAACTTGCTTCTTTAGAGACAAGACTTCATTTTCCAACCTTTGGACGATGGGATCCGTAAAGTTGGAATTGACACTAGGAGCATTAAGATTAGATGCTGAAGACCCTGAGGCTTGCATCCTTTTGTTGGTGTTGGTGCTCATCCGTATTTCTCCAGCAAGGATCATATCGTCTTCAAGGCTAGTAGCTAGTTGTTGAGCTGCTTCAACGTTGGCACGAATTTCCCTGCATAAGTAGAAACTTACCTTGGGGAGTTGCATGTTGATGAGGAAGCACTTCAGGTTATGATCCGTCAGGCTTGCATCATTTGGGATGCGCACATCGGCTTGTTGAACTTAGCTACGAATTCACGCATGGGTTCGTGAGCTTCTTTCTGCATGGTTGTGAGTTGCGCGAACAAAGCATGTGAATCTTCAGCAGGTTTGAATCTTTCTTCAAACTTCGTGCGAAGAGTGGCCCAGTTGGTGACTGAAGCATTTGGAAGAGTATAGAACCATTCATCTGCAACCCCTTGGAGGGATTCGATGAACAATCTTACAGAAACGTCTTCATGTTCTATGTCGAGAACACCACAAACGATGTAGAAGGTGGAGATGTGTTCATCAGGATGTTGTTTGTTGTCACCTTGAAATTTCGGTAGATGCTTTCTTGAAACGCGCGAAAGTTTGTGCAGCGGTGTGGCCAAACGGAGGGGACCAAAAGCATTTCCCCATGGTCTTGCAGGGGGTGCTGCCATGACTGGTTGCACAACAAGTACCTGAACTAGACGCATGCGGTAAACAAACCAAACACCTGGAAGAGGAGATCTTTGGCTACAAGGAGGGTAGCTCACAACATGTTGCAACAATGACCTTACTCGTGGAGGAGTGAATGGAATATTACGTTGCAACGACTCTTCGAAAAGTGGATCTGCACATCCATTATTCAATAGATGGCCCTCCCTTTGAACGAAGAGATTGGTAGGGTATCTGTTAATGATTACCAATTGCGCATAGTGTTATGTCCTACATAACTAGGTCCTGTGCATTTGGCAACTCTCGAACTAGTATGTAATACGCGATCATGGTGAACTGACAGTGTAGTCTCAACTAATTCACATCTAAGTGGATGCTATGCATTTCACTATATTGGCGTTTAAATTAGCACCTCTGGAGTGCTGATTGTAAACGTTCAACTATTACAAATGTTTTGCAACACTTCTTCGTTATTTAAAGAGGAGAAGTCCCTCTTTCCTGATGTAGTGCATAAGAAAGGGTAGAGTAGACTAAGGTTCCTATCTTTTTGTACTTACTGGTAGGACACAAGGGTGCACAAACACAATGCGCCGTAGCTAAGCTTTTTCTCTGGTTTTGGAAGATCTTAACTACGACTATTCTAGCTTTTAATCTATCCTATATCCTCAAGGTAAACAAAGCATGAGGGCATAGGAGCGGTAATGGATTGGTTGGATCACTTGAATCCATCGTCTCCTTAGAATATGGCCAAGGCTCTGAACTCTCGGATATACATTGGGATAAGGTTTTATACAAGCAAATGCTCTTCACGATAAGTTGGATTTGAGAACTACCAAGGAGGAGGAACCCCTATCCAAGGTATGGGCTAGGAAACGACTTACAAGAAACAACAAATTACAATGTCTTGGCCGACAAACTTGCTAAGGAGGAGTGAAATATACTGAGCCAATTTTTTCAATTTTTCAATTACAAAGAGCAGAGCAATACACAATCGTTAGGGTTAGCACTTTTAGCACTTAAACCAAATGATGCGGAATTCAACTCTAACCAAGAATGTACACCAGGATCCCGAGTTGGGCAAGGTGTGAACATATGGTCAGAGGATCTCAATGCAATGTTGATAAGGAACTCTAACCAAGAATGCGCCTGATGACGACGAGCATATGGTCAGAGGGTCTTAATGAAATGCTGATACAAAGAACTCTAATCAAGAATGTGCCGAATGACGACAAGCATATGGTCAGAAGGTCTTAATGAAATGCTGATACAAAGAACTCTAACCAAGAAATGCGTCGGAGAACGACGAGCATGTGGTCAGAGGATCCCTACCAACTATTAAGCTGAAGTAACTCGACGTCAAGAATGTGCTTTCCAACCCGAGATGGAATTGGAGCTACCATATGACGGAGATGCTAAGTATTACAATGCCATTAAGGAAAATAAGTGAGAATGCTGACAGTACTACTGTTCAGCTTACAACATGATAGAGAATGTCTTGCTACAAACATGAATCAAGAGTTAAATAGTGTTGCAACAATATATTGAATCTCCTTTACAGGATAAGGAAGCTTAGATCAGAAACTCCACTCTAGAGACCAACTTGACAATCTGATTTTTGACAGTCCTGTTTTTCAAATGCATAAACAGCAGCCCTAAAACTCACTATTTTGCTCACAACTCACTCCAAACTCACTCAAAATCCTTGAGACAAAATGCATAATGATCCTAGGATGATGGCGCCCAAGATTGAATCACAAAAACTAACCAAAAGACCCCATATAATTTATGCACGAATTTCAAGGCAATCCCAAATGGTACGGCCCTCAAGGAAGGGCAATTTGCCTTTAAAAATTCAAGACTTCATCAAAAAATCTGCAAATTAGAGGAAAGGGTCGCCCCTCATAGACAAAGAGATAAATGCAATACCCAAAATGATTCTTTTTGTATTTTTTGACTTATGAATAAAAACAACAATCAGCTATAAGGAAGAGACAATTCCAGAATTTCACTAATATGCATAAAACTGAACTACAAAGCCACACAACTACTACAATGCAGAAATCTCACTACAAATCACTCAAACTACAACTACCTCATCACTAGTCGCTATCTCTCAAGCAAGAAGCAATGCCAAGCTAGGAGGCATACATTCCTCGAAGCAGTCCCAATACCATTCCGACAGCATAACATTCCTGTAGACAAAAGATCCCCAAATGAAGACCCAAGACTTCCTTTTATAATTTTGTGAAGACCTGTTGATGTGATTTTTATGACCGCATCAATCAGCAAAACAAAATAGTCTGAAGGCTATTCAGTTCTCTCTTGATCAAAGTATTCCATGCGCTAAGATTGCGAGAAAGTTCGCACGTTCAACTCCAAGGTTCCGAATACTTAGAGTACCCTCAGTTGGTTTGATGTGAATTGCTGTGTTCTTACGAGGGGACTTACACAATTGTTCAAGATTCTTGCAGTTAACAGTAGGTGAATGATTTGAAGGGGATTTTGTGCGTGTGATTTGGCAATAAGTTCGTTTTCCTAAAACTAACCAGAAATATGCAGAAAGTAAATGAGCGTAGGGCCTAAGAGACTTATATTCTATTCTAAATGCAGGATATACGGAGCTCAATTTCGGCAAACTTCGACCGAATTTCACCTAGCCTCACGTCGGACAGCTTCAGCAAAATTAGTGCAATCTTCAAAGGGATAGCAAAAGATGTTCAGATTACAATTTAGCATACATACACCATCAAGACGACGCATATAAGTACACAAATCACAATCGAAGTTAAACTCAAGATGATCTCCAGTAGACCACGCAAGGCAAACTTATCATCAATAAGCTGCTAATGGTATGGAATGAAATGAAGCTACCTCAATAAAACACCACATATCAAAGTAAACTACTTGCATGAAATGAAAATTACACTACTTGGATCCGAAAGGAAGAAGAGACCTTGCTAGCTATCCATGACAAAGACGAATTCCACCATTAATGAAAAGATCTATTATCATGAAAGTGTTACACAACAATCTCCACAAAAGTTTTCAAAGGGAAAACTTTCTTTCTTCTCCACACTATGCTAAGCTATCAAGCAAAACGTCTACTCTGCTCTACTCTCCAAATCTAATGCTAGTCTAATACCTGATGTCTACTATTATACAAATGAGGGGGACTCCCCCTTTTATAGGTAGCCCAGTCCAATGGACGGCTAAGATTACAATCAAAAGAGTGGCTAAGATTAAGCCACCTCAGCCCTAACCCTAAAAACTGCCAGGATGGGGAGTGGTGCAATAAATGAGCAAAGATTCCCACTCACTCCCAAAAATAGTAAAGGAAATTAATGCCCACAATCAGTCTTCTAGAAGATCATCATCCAGAAGTGCATTCCCATTCTCCTTCTCTCTGGCTGCAAACTCAACGAATCTGCCAAGTACAGCCTCAACCTCCTGAACTGAAATAGGTGGAACGCAATCTAGCTGAAACTCCAATACTGTAACAGACTGCTCATGCCTTGCACAAGATTTTCTCCAAGCAACCAAGGAATCCTGCGTGCTTTGGATCAAGGTGGAGAAAGTAGAAGTGTTCTTGAAATCATCTTGTACGAAGGTCTTCACCTCTGAAAAGAAAGGCACCAGCCTACCCCTCAAATTATCAACATTTACCTCCTCCGGATTCAACCGTCTAGCAAATATGGCCTCAAAAGTATTCTAAACTCCATCAATAATATTGGCCATAGCCTTCCGTACCCTGGTTGAATCTTCCTGTGCTGCGTCGAAGAAACCACGTCCTGTGATTGCTGAAGAATACCATCTAGAGAAATCATACCTGTCATTCTCCTGAATGACCCCTCCATCAATCAGCAATCGCAAAGGAGCACGCCTCAAAGCCTCAAGACGCCAAATTACTTTGCTCTGATAAACAGAAGCATCTCCCCAAGCTTGATCAACTGCCTCCATCTGTGCCAAAATACTGGAAGCCTGCTGAAAAGCAAAAGCAAGGTCCTACATAAACTTTTTTGTCTCAGCACGAACTCCCGTGACCCACTTGTCTGCCTCCTGTGCCATCTTCCCTAACTCCAACAAGCCACTGATAGACTCTCTAGGTATCTCTGCTGGAAGCTCTATTACTGGAATTTCCTGCCCACGAGAACGAGACAACTGCTGCACATCCAATCAAGGCCTTATGCTCACGTTTCAACTTCTTGTACTTTCCTTCCTTCTTGAATAATCTGTCCTTGAGGGTGAGGTAGGAGTTATCACACTCCTCTACAATCTGTGCGCCAGTGGGGCGTCCTAAATCCAAAGTTGTGACCACGTAATTCTCTGGCACTGCTTCATCTCGGTCACAATCAACCTGTGGCACGGCTACGTGAAGGGTACGAGAACCATCCTCATCAGTTGATATCTTCGAAAACTTTCGTGCTCTCTTCTTCTGTGGAGGTGCGCTGATCCTGTTCAAGAACTCTTCCATTTCAACTGCTGGATCAATCTCCTCGCTGGGGCTTCTCCTCATCCTATCCTTAAGCCAATCAGGCACTGTATACTGTATATCAAAGGGCCGCTGCTCTTGTGCCTCTACTTCTCAAACCTGTTCAACCTCTATATCATTCTGGTGAGGCTCATCATCCTCAAGTGGCTGAGTGTCTCCTGAAACTATATCATCATCATCCTCCATAGCCGCCTCTAACTCTTGCTGAAATTGAGGGTCAGTAGTAGTCCCCTCATCATCCTGCTGATCAACTCTACTAGGTGCGTTGACGCTCTGACCAACTGATTCTCTCCGTGGTGGCTGATTATTTTCCTGTACTACTTGCACCTGATTCAATGCATTCCTCTAATCAGCAAACAAAGAAACCTCCTGTATACTTGGAGAACGCGTCTCCAATGGCGTGGGCGACTCAACTACAACTCGTGGAGGTTCCGGCCGAATGGGCTCCTACCAAACTGGCTCTTTCCTTCTGGACTCTGGACCTCGTGTGATCTGTTTCTTTCTGCCGGTGGTGGGTGTCCTGTGATCTCCCATCAAATTGCAAGTCAAAGCAATTGACCTACTCTTCAACCTGCTCACACGCCTGTCAACCCATGCTCTGGTAAATGTCAGGACCAGAATAGAAAGTGTGTCCAAGTCAGCAACCTCTGGTTCTGACCAATCCGGGAGCGGAAGCAGAGTATCTCTCACTGCTGCATAATCTGGATGGACAACGTCCATATCTTCATTCACCTGGTCTGGAACCGGAACAACTTCACACTCCCTAATCATGTTAATTGGCAACCGAGAGAACATTTTTTCCTGACTTCAATCTCATCTGATGCATCAGCCCAATAATCCTCAATATTTGCCTTGTGTTTAAACTCTTCTGACAGTACCCATTTGATGTTATTATGTGGATCATAGTGCTGTCGGCTGGTGTGATATGAAAAGTGATAAAATTTAAGCTCACTCTCGGCTTCTCTGGCTGCCTGTAATGAAGGACACACTTCATCTAAATTGCCCATGACAATTGGGAAGTCAACACCTCCCTTCTTCTTCTTCTTTTGAATTTTATCGTAGGCAACCAATTGCCTAGATATCTCTAACATTAAAATCCTATTGGTTGGGTACTTAGGCAGCCTATATGGATATGATGAAAAACCTTGCAGCCTTATGTAAGAAAATTTCGGAAACTGTATAAACCAGCACCCATACCTTTCAATCAATTCCTGGGCCTCTCTCGAGATTCTGTGTTGCATCCGCTCCTGAAGCAATCTCGTGATATGCATGGTGAAGGCGTCATTGACACGCTTGTAATGAGTAGTGCTTGCCAGGTGCAACTGCGGACAAGCCTCATGGATTTTAAACTGGTGAGAGCCACAACCAACAGGTTCCTTGTAAGAAATTCCTCTATACTTCGTCATACGAGCCAGCATGTAGATGATGTAAGAGCTCATATAGAACGTCTTTGTCCTTCTCAGGCTCAGGAGCTGCTCATGCAGATTGTCACTGATCATCTCGGCCCAGTTGAAGTAGTCTTTTCCTTCCAACACGAGGTTGATGTAGTAGAACATCCAGGGCTCGAAAATGAAAGACTGAGGGCAACCTCCAACTCTGCTCAGCATCATAATGAGGTCACAATACTCCTGCTTCAAGTCATCTGCTATGATTTGTCTTGGCAGCTTCGTACGAGAAGGCTTGGGATTGATCATCCAGTGAGTGTTGATTGTCTCCGTGCATCTTTCGAATGCAGAAGTATACATCCGCTCAGCTCGCTCTCTGGATTTGTAAACCATATTCCTGTGCACTGGAATTCCAAAAGCTTCACCAATAGCTGAAGGAGTGAGGTTAGCGAGCACTTGTCCATCTGGTGACATAATTGACCTGTGATCCTTCTCATAGCAATTGGCGCACTCCATCATCAGCTCCGAACACTGAATGGCTGGTGGGAAACCAGCAGCTGCATATAATCCGCTTCGAACAATATTGTGCGAAGTGTTCGAAGGTCGATGACTTCCAATCCCCAACATTCTGTTCTTGAAAGTTTCAAGGTTGATGGAGCCCAAGTTGGTATCTGTCAGCTTGCCCAACTTCGAAATGAATTTTGACTCTGGCATAAATGTCTTGCTCAGCTTCTTTATAACCGCTTGCCTGGATGCACCATTGTTGTCTTTGCCAGTCGCCCTTGCCTCAGCCATCTCAGCTTCTTCTCTTCAACAGATTTTGAACTTCAATACTTAGAAAAGATTTCTAATTAAGCTTTAACTTCAGCAACTTAGCAACTTCAATCAGCAATTGTAAATTCGTACTTCAACAAGTTTGCACTTCACTAACTTCAGTAACTTCGCTCTTTGAATTCACACCTCTTCAATTTCAAATCAGCAAGTTCGCACCTCAATATACTCTTCTTACTTCAAGGCATCCTCAACTTCAGCAATATGATCTTCTTCAAGCTTCAGCAATATTTCTCTTTAAGTCAAAACTTCTTCAATCAACCTTTAGCAAATTCGAATTTTAGTCACAGGAACTTCCAACGCCCTTCACCCAGCAACCATCAGCAAGTAAAATTTTGAGCTTCTTCAACAATTGCAGCTACAAAAAA
>VDFB02176860.1:0-10012 GCA_007258455.2 Sequoia sempervirens
TATAATGTTGATATCATGAGTATCGCAAGTATAGGTGTTATCATAAGGAAATATGCATGATAATAGTTACGTGGATAAATTATTGTATGCTAGATTTCGGGGACATGACAGTATCTTCCTCAAAAATATCAAACAAATGCCCCTAGAAGGGGGTGGTAGAGGGAGTTTTTAATGAGTTGTCAGGTGTGCCATATCATTCCCCTTATCAGGTTTTCCTCTCGTGCAAAAGAATGGATGCCCCTCCCTTCACATGACATTGGAGGAGAAATGACTAGGGTTCCATACCTTATTAAGTGCACCATCCCTTCTCTTTCTTTGTCGTGACACCCATACTCTTATCTTTAGTCTTCTTGACTTATGTTAGGCTTAATTATCTAGAATGTGACATAATCCTATATATTTTGAGGAAATCAATCAAGGAAGAAAATTAGATAAGGTTTTGGATGAAGAGATGGATTGCATCAAAAGGAATGAAACATGAGAGATAGTAGATCTATTTGAAGGTAAATATTGCTTAAGATTAAAACGGGTCTATAAGACTAAGTTCAATATAATTTAGGTGATCTGTTGATAAATACAAATAAGGTTAGTAGAAAGATGTTTTACCCAATGACATGGAGTTGACTATGATAAGACATTTGTACCAATTAAAAAGCTTGATATAGTTAGAATGGTCTTAGCCATAGCAACATAAATAATTCAAAAAATTATTAGATGTATGTCAAATAAATAGTTTTGAATGGGTTTTATAAGAAGAAGTGTATGTGAAACAATCACTAGACTATGCAAATGAATGTAGATTCAAAACATATCTTTAAGTTACAAGCAATTACAAGCCCGCATAATTATTAAGAAAATGCATTTTTAAGCAGGTTGCTTCAAGCCCACATATATAAGTAAACCTCATGTATTCAACAACCTACATACAAAATGAGATAAATTCATGTCATAGTCTATATCAAGATAATTTAATCTCCTATCTTAGTCCTATAACTAGCATAGCTTTTTTTGAAAATATACAATAAACTATATGTAACCAACTTTAATTGTAAAATTTTGCAACCTTAGCAATAAAATGTCTGCCTAACATTAAAATAAATGTGAATTTATTACTAATTATAAAACATTTTTCTGATGAAATGGATATTTATATATATGTTTTTGGTTAATAAGAGGCCAAAGCCAAAATTATTTATAAATCAAGATTAATACATCAAGAAACATATAATAAGCAATTTATATGTATCTTTCAAATGCATAAAGATATAAAACAGATAGAAAAGGAACAACAAAAACATAAACCCTCCACCATTTACTTCTTCCTCTTGCCTAGCAGACTTTCAAGCATTTCAAAGGGATATAATAAAAACCATAATTTCCATCATTTTCTAACCACCAATTTTCTTCGAAGCCTTCCACTACTAACCTAGATAACTGATCACCCTCCTCGTTTTCCTCCCTATAGGTATGGCTAATGATGTAGCACTCAAAATAAGCTAATATTGTCAATATTATGTCCAAAATATTAAAATTAATCTCTAGTTTAGAGTTGTTGCTGCTCTTATTGCATTGATCGTTATGACCGAGTCTCCTTCAATCTCAAGTTTCATAACTTTCCTCTTTTTACATTCAATTAGGCTGAGATGTATTTATTTTTATAGTATATTTTAATATAATAAAATATGTTTTTTAATGTATAATAAAATGTTAAAATATAATTTATAAAAAGAAATATTTAAAAATTTAAATCTGTATAATTTATTTGTTGAAAGGCTTTATGATTAAAATTTTCTTAAAATTTATTTTATTAACATATTACTTAATCTTTATTTAACAATAGATCACAAATAACATGATCCAAAGATTAGATTAATTCTTTTAAATGTTAAATATTTAAAACATTTAATAATATATTACACTCAAAATAATGAAACTTTTTCTATTATTCACTTTTTTATTAAAAATATTATACATTCAAATAATTTTTTAAAAAAAGTTGTACATACTACTTCTGCCCAACAACTTTTATCTAAAGTTCTTCTCTTTCATCATCATGAAAACCAAATATTATAAGTGTTCTTTGTAGTGAAATATATTGCTTGTTAGACATTTCAATAATTCATTATTATTGAAGTCAAACCATCTTTTAACATCACCCAAAAAGTTTCCAATTAACCTTTGAGCCATAAAAAAATCACCTACAAAAAAATTCAATCATCCTAAATATGAGCTAGACAATATGACTTGAAAGATTGATATAAAAATCTTGGAGACATGTTTCTTGAATAAAAATATAGTGTTTAATACATTATAATTTAATTAGAAGCTAGCATCAAACAAAAGAATAAACCCAAAAAAATTAATAGAATACCATATATTGGCTTGCCAATAGCCATAGGCATCAACAACTCCAATGATTCAACCACTTTTTCTACCCCAACTCTCCTATCATTCAATTCACAAGGATTCTCCTAATTTTTCCATTTTCTACCCCTAAGACTCACCTTAGTATTAGGATCTATTATCTTAGAAGCACTAGACAAGGATTTAATTTGACCATGGGAAACATTTGCATTAAGATTTCCCATTATTGTAAAGCCTACACAATGTAAGAAAGCATGCTAACACAACAAATATATCTAAAAGTTAGTGTATCACTTAAGAAAGTTGGGGCCATTGATATGTAGTGAGTAAAAGAGGTTTCAATATCCTTCATCATACTAAAACAGTCTATGAGACTTTATCATATTACAAAGTATTGTTGAAGTAGTGAAATATTGAGGTCAGACATAACTCTATTCTTTGTTGCTTGTGTGAAAGGGTGGATGAATGTTCCTCTTACATGGTAATAACTCTAAGTGGTAAAGTATAAATGACTGGTCTTATTAAGTGATAAAGAACTTTGTGTGTGAAAAGGTGAATTACATATTCCTCTTTGTGCTTAAAAACCCTATGTAGGAAAGGGTAACAACCCTTGGAACATGTATGTACTCTTAAACATAGATGATGAAATATAGCAATGTGTTTCAATAGAAAAGAACTACAAAATGCTGATGGACGAACCTAAAAGACCAGCTTGAAAGAAATCAAAGAAAAATCACTTGTTTATTGTTTCTTAACAACAGTTTTACTTGAGGTGAAACTGCTCGAGGGGTTCACTATTCTTTAACTAAATCAAAGCAAGAATGTGTGTTTCCTGAATGTGATTGAATGGGAGGAGTGGCATTCATTTTGTGTAATCGGATCCTCCTTGCTAAACAAAGTCGCAACATCCTCTTGATTTACATGTGGATCACTTTTTTCACATTGCTTAGTCTGTTGTTGATAGTATACATATGATACAATAAAATCACCCTCCCTTTCACCCTCCTAAGTATCAAGATGGTATTCATGCATCACCCAATTCATTTACCCGACTTTTGAACACTTTGTAGAAGTATACAGAACCATGATCTTCTTGCATCCTTTTTGTTTCCCATTTTCAATTACAGGCTTTGTTTTGCCTATCTTCTCCCAATGTACTTCTCCTCCAATAGAAACATCACTTAAGATTTTTTGACACTTCTAATGTCCTATTGAATAAGTCTTGCTTGTTTTATGGAAAACGTGAATAATACTACCATCTTGTTTAATTCCTATAAAAAACCTTTAGATAAGCCAAATACATATATAAATTAGAGAAACAACGGTGATCAAAGGTAGCCACCAATTACTTGACCAATTTTTAGGATGCGTATAGCAAATTCCACTGTCATCTTTCAGTGTCAAAATAAATTCATCAATAACAGGATGGGGCTTTGCATTACCAATTCCAACTTTTTTTGCTAAATGTATCAAAATTTCTTGATCTAAAGGGCCAAATTTCACACCTGTAGGTAGCCTAAGCCAGTCTTGCAAAACTTATAAACAACAAATTATCTTATGTACACCATTTAGCTCTCAAGTACAAATCATTGTGACTGTTTATCTATAGATTGGATTCTAAAGAATCCCAATTTTTGATAAAAGATGCATACATTATCAATAATCTTGCAATAGTTGATGTCAAATATACATGAATTCCAACATTCTTTTGCATTTCTAACCTAGATGTTTTTGGTTGCTCAACCATTAAAAGAATTGTTAGATACCTTTCAATGAGACAAAATGTTATAAAGCTGGTATATTCCTCAACGTATAAAGGGAATTGAAATAAGGAAATTTTAGGAAACAAAGTGCTTATTGAAGGGTGAAGTCTTACATAAAATTTAACAAAGGTAGCCATCCTATCACCTTATTTAAAATGGGTATTCATTTCTTATCAATATAACTTGATAAAATTTTGATGACAATTTGGCAAGTCAAATAAAATAACTCAATTATGACAAGTATTTGCAGAAAGCTTCCCATATGAAACCTCTGCCCAAATAGGAATTCCATAGAAATAATAAGGAAAACTTTTAAGGTGGGCCAAAACCATCTAGATTTTCTCAATATCCTTAAGCAACCAAAATTTCAAACCTTGCACAATTGTCAGTGCTTTGAAGATGGATGCAAAACTTCTAACGGGCTAGTTATTGTCCTATGTGGCCTAAGCATAAAATGTATTGACTAAGGAAATGCACAGAAGTATAAAAGGAAAAGGTCCCATTAAATATTGCCATGTAATTTTGTGGAAATGGCCAGTCTTAAAAATGTGAAGAATAGGTATGCCACTAGAACTTAGTATACCCATTGGAAATGCCCACCTTTTGATCCAAGATCTTCTGGCATCAAGTTTCTTTTTTCTTCCTAGTTTTGAAGGCATCAGATCTCATTGTTAGAGTTATATGTTCTAAGTATCCAAAGAAAGCAATAGATTTAATATTCTTGCTGGACAAGGCTTATCTCCACTTAGATGTTGCAAACTACTCAATAGTGTGGAATGTGGACTTTGGAGAAACAAAAATATTCAGTCACATAGAATTGCAATTAGCAAGTAGATTGAGGCCATACATGATTATTGTCAATTTTATAATTGTATTTGGGGAAAGTAATGCTGGCATGACTCCTCCAATTCTGACCTCTTGCATGTTTAACTTTTGTCACAATTCCATGACCTTCAAGAATACATGGTTCTCCACATTGCCATTTGAGGAAATAGAATGTTAGCTTTCTTCTTATGTATCTGATTATTTTATGAACAAATAACTAATATTACAATTTTTATGCAAATTCCTCAACACATGCTAATGGTTAAATTCAATTAAATGTAGATAGAAATCAATGAATTATTTTGCAATGAAAAAGAAAAGAAAGCGACACATTTAGATAAATATCATTTTGATCTATATATTTTGACATTTTTTTAGTTCTTTTGTTTTTAAGAATACAACTCTTTTCAATTAGCTTCATTCCAATATTTGTTTGTAATCCTCAATTAACCATTAAAAAATCACTAGTAGCTACCGCAGAAGCATTTGGACAAATTTGTTAAGTTATGATTACAAAATATGGTGACAATACCTACAAAAGTGCATATGTCATGTTTACATGCTGGTGCATGTTAGAAATCTATCTGCTCCTGACAGTGTGATTACAACTCCTGAGAGCTCCTCATGCTATGTTTTTAGCTCCTGATGGCTCTTGAAAGAGCCTCATCTTCATTTTGTAGTACCGGTGGCATTTTTTCATGATTATATTTTCTCATGTATTTTGTGATGTTAATGCCTTTTTCATGTGTCATGATTTCAAGTGACATGATTTCAAGTGACAAATGACATTTATTTCTCACTTGAGGTGAAATGCAAGTTACTCAAAGTGTAATTAATGATATTTATTTTTCCCCCTTTCTGCTTGCTAGAAAAGCTTTCTCCATAAGACTTTTCTTAATTTCTCTTTGCTGGCTTTTATAGTGGAAATTAATTGTAATTAATGTACAAGTTGTAGCTATACATTCTTCTCGTGTTTTCTGCCAGAAAATTTGATGAATAGTTTGGTATGATATTTTTACAAAGTAAGGGAATAGAAGAAGAAGTAGAATGAATATTTCTAGTTGAGAATATTTTTCAGTTGCAACTAGTATTTAATTTTTTCTGGGTTAAATTTATATATGCAAATCTGGGTTGTTCTTTTGTTGTTTTTGTTTTTGTTTCTTTATTCTCCCTTGCCTCTAGCCCACATTTGGTATCAAAGCCAAAGGAACCTTTTTTTTCTATTCTATTTGAAGTCATGGCCTCCACTTCTGGTGCATCCTTGTCCAGTTTGCAAACCCCTATTTTTACAAGAAAGAATTATAAGTATTGGTCTTTAACTATGAAAGTCCTCTTTCAGTCTCAAGATGTTTGGGAAACTGTTGAGAATGGTTATGTGGAGCTAGCAGACCAAGCAACATACAATGCACTCACACAAGCTGAGAAATATGCCTTAAAAGAACAGAGGAAGAAGGATAGGAAAACATTATTCTACATCCACCAAGCAATGCATGAGAGCATACTCCCAAGAGTAGTAGCAACAAAGCAAGCCAAGGAGGCATGTGATACACTTCAACTTGTTTACTAAGGTATGGACAAAGTAAAGGCTGCTAAGTTACAACTTCTTAGAAGAGAGTTTGAAAATTTATCAATGAAAAACACATAGTCAGTATACTCCTTGTTTACTCATGTTGTTGGTTTAACTAATCAAATTAAATCACATGGAGAGGTCATAGAGGATAGGAAAATTGTTGAGAAAGTTTTTAGAAACCTTCCTACTAAATTTGATAATCTTGTTGTGACTTTGGAGGAAACTAAAGATTTGAGTCAGTTTAGTGTTGATGAACTTCATACCTCTCTTATCAATCATGAATCTAGACTAAATAGGTCAAACATGTCATTGGAAAATGATTTTTCATCTTAATCATCCATATCTCATGGAAGAGGACAACAAAGATTCAGTCTTAGAGGCAGAGGGAGAAATTCACCTGAATGTGGACGTAATATTAGCTTTATAAATAGTGCTGGTAGAGGTCAAAATCAGAACTTTAGACATCAAAATCAAAATTTCAGTCACCCAAGTGGCCAAGGAGCTGATAAATCACAAGTTCAATATCATTATTGTAAGAAGTTTGGACATTATGCAAATGAATGCAACAAAAAAATAGTATGATCAACATAAGCAAGGTAAAAATCAGTTAAATAATAGCACTCAAATCTAAGCACTATGTTCATTGCATACACTAAAATTGCTGAAGCAATTCCTACTAACTCTCATGTTGAATGTAATTTAGTTCAAGAAAGCCCAAGTGACATATGGTACTTAGATTCTGGGTGTAGTAATCACATGACTGGTAATGCAAATTTGTTTTCTAGTTTGGACAAATCAGTTCAAATTCAAGTGACAGTTGGAAATGACAACAAGGTCATAGTTTTAGGAAAAGGAATAGATGATATTCTAACCAAAGAGGGGGAGCAGAAAAACATGGCTAATGTATACTATGTTTCTGGCCTAAAGCATAATTTAATGAGCATTGGTCAATTGGTACAAAAGGGATTTAGAGTTTATTTGGAAAACAATGAGTGTGTGATTTTGGATAGATTGCCAAGCAATCTGGTTATTGCTAAAGTGAAAATGACTAACAACTGCATGTTTCCTTTGAGAATAAGACCAGTTATGAAGGGGACAATAGCTAAATTTGTTCATGAGACAAATAATGAGAATTTTGGAGCAACATTTAAGGTAGAAAATACAGACACAAAAATTGAAAGAACATTTCAATCAACTGTTTTAGATGAGTCTTGGTTATGGTATTTTATATTTGGCCATTTGAATTTTGGAGGGCTAAAGTTATTACACATGAAGAACATGGTGAAAGGCTTTCCATTGATTGAAAAACCAGAAAAAATTTGTGAAGGTTTCATTTTGGGAAACACAACATAGAGAGTATTTTCCAATTGGAAAATCACATAGAGCAAAAGCAACACTTGAGATTGTACATTCAGATATTTGTGGACAAATGCAAACACCATCCATAGGAGGCTGCACTTATTTTCTTACCTTTATTGATGATTTCACATGAAAAACTTGGGTCTACTTTTTAAAGCACAAATCTGATGCATTCTCTTATTTTCAGCAGTTCAAGGTACTTGTGGAGAAGCAAAGTGGCCATTATATCAAGGTCTTAAGGATAGATAGAGGTGGAGAATATGTATCTAATGATTTTAAGATATTTTGTAAATCACATGGCATACACAAGCAATTTACAACCCATTATACACCTCAGCAAAATGGTGTGGCAAAGAGGAAGAACCGAACTATCATGGAGATGGCTCATAGTATGTTGGCAGCCAAACATCTACCTAATGAATATTGGGCTGAGGTAGTGGCAACTACTATTTATATCATGAATAGGTGCCCAACAAAAAGTGTGAAAAATAAGGTACCTCAAGAAGCTTGGACAGGTATGAAGCATAGTGTTTCTCATCTTAAGGTATTTGGTTGTGTTGCATATGCACATATTCCTGAATAATTGAGGAAGAAGTTAGATAATAAAGGACAAAAAAGTATATTTTGTTGGCTATTTTGAAGATTCAAAGGCATACAAGTTATTTAATCCTATTGCTAGGAAGGTTATAATTCGCTGTGATGTTCAATTTGTGGAAAATGAAGTGTGGGATGGAAGTATAGAAAAGAGTGTAAATATTACAGCTGTTGTTCCTCATGATGATATGGTAGATGAAGTGATTCTAACAACAAGTACTACTTCAACAAAAACACCTTCCACTCCTAGAACAACACCACATTCAGTAGCTCAAGCTACACCTTCATTCACACCAAGAAGATCTTCAAAGTTGTTGTCTATACCATTAGTACAACAGACTCCATAGTCAATTACAGTAGTACCTACATCAACTAGTATCCTTGGAGCAACTCCATCTAGCACTCCAAATAGTTTTGCATCTTCTGATCCAACATTAGCAAGCATGCTACCACAAAAAACAAGGAGTTTGAGTGAGTTGTATAATGATACAGCAAATTCATTTTCAGTCTTTGCTTTATTTTCTCATGTTGATGATCCATTGACATTTGAAGAAGCTATTTGTGATGATAAATGGGCACAAGCCATGGATGAAGAGATTGAGTCCATTGAGAAAAATGAAACGTGGGAGTTGGTTGATCTGCCTAAAGGAAAAGATGCAATAAGTGTGAAATAGATTTATAAGACTAAAAAAGATGCTAATGGAAAAGTGCAAAAACATAAAGCAAGGTTAGTTGCAAGGGGTTTTTGTCAATAGCCTGGAATAGATTTCAATGAAACATTTTCTCCAATTGCACGGATGGACACAATTAGAACAGTATTGGCTATTGCTGCTCACAATAAATGGGTTGTATACCAAATGGATGTGAAATCAACATTTTTAAATGGATATCTAGATGAAGAAGTGTATGTGAAATAGCTAGAAGGCTATGAGATATCAGGTCATGAAAATAAAGTTTATAGGCTGAAGAAAGCACTTTATGGATTAAAGCAAGCTCCTAGAGCTTGGTACAGCTATATTGATTCTTATCTCATTCAAGATGGATTCCAAAGAAGCAGATGTGAGCCAACTCTGTACATTAAAGTAAATGAGCAAGGTTATATGTTAATTGTGTGCTTGTATGTAGATGATCTAATCTTTACTGGTGATCTCAGCGTAGATGTTTTTAAAACAACAATGAAGAGTGAATTTGAAATGACTAACTTGGGACTTATGAAGTACTTTTTGGGCATTGAAGTCCATCAATCTAATGTTGGTATATTTATTTCTCAATCCAAATATGCAAGTGAAATTTTGAAGAGATTCAATATGGTGAAATGCAAGGCAGCCTCAACACCAATCATGATGGGATTGAAGTTAAGTAAAGAGGATGATGGACTATGTGTGGATCCTACATTGTTTAAAAGGCTGGAAGGAAGTCTTATGTATTTGACAGCCACAAGGCCTGATATTATGTATGGTGTAAGTCTAATTTCAAGATTTATGGAGTCCCCAAAAGAGTCTCATTGGCAAGCTGGTAAAAGAATATTGAGGTATGT
>VDFB02176862.1:0-11043 GCA_007258455.2 Sequoia sempervirens
TTGAATACAAATGTACATGAGTTTTCATGTGATGATGTATAAATACTCATTTTTTGACAGCGAATGAGATATATAGATAGATAGGAGATAGAGTAGATACAAACAAAAAATATAGTGGATCAATTTTTTTTATCTAAGGTTATGATGCATGTAAAAAAAGATGAAGATTTCAATTGAATTCAATTCATTTGGTGGCATTTTTCTGGTTTCAGTTGTTTGTTGTGTTAATAAAAAGCATTGTTGAAGTTGTCTCCAAGGTTGATATTTTCTAATTGTTTAAACTAATATATCAAGGATATTTTTCATTTTATCAGTGCACATTTGTTGTATCTGTATGATTGGATTAATTGGTTCTTTCAAGGAGAGATTAAATCCTCTTAGTCAATCATAGTAATTAGGGAATCTCATTTGGATTATTAAGAACTCAATAGTCACGTTCCTCCATGCTTATACTAGTTATAAACTTAAACCTAGATGCCAAACAATTTATGTTTCTACTAGAAAGAGGTTACTCATTTTAGATTTTCATTTGACTCTGTACACCCAATAAGGCACTAGTCTCCACCATTTCATTGTTTAATTTCATTCATTTTTCATATGAACACATTAGACTTTATCCTTGATATTTATACAAAATTAAAACTCATTTATCCACTCCCATTTTCCAGTGTGGGTAAATTTCTTTATGAGATAAAGAAAGGTCAAGTCTACCTTATTGTTATAGGTAAACCCACCTAGTTCTGGCAGCACTTGAAGAATAGAAGGTTCAATTCATTTGGCCTTTTCTATTACACTAAAATGTTGTGAAAGCTTGGTAACCTTTCATGGTTCAAACCTATATTTTTAATAGGTAACATGTGGAATGAATGAATATGAAGGAGTGAAGGAAGAAAATGGCCATATTTGGGTCGATTAGCCAAAGGAGGTGTTACAACTTCATTGCCAATGAGAAGAGTAACACCTCTGCTAGCTCAGTCGTAGGAATTTTCCAAGGATGTAAGTGCACCGAATGGATGTCTGTGTGTTGTGTGGGCATCCCTAATAGAAATTCCTCCATGGACACGCTAAATAGGTGCCACTTGTACCACCAATAGTGGTCTTAAGTGAAATTAAGCCTCTATCCTTGGTCTGCTAGGGTGGAAAAAGGCAAAAAGGGGAATTGCACATAGGGTGAAAATTCACTCTTATACAGTTAAATAGGATAATCAATCAAATATCATGTTCTAAATCTAAAAAAATTCATTATCCTTTTGCATGTTTTCCTATCATTGTCACATTTCAAATTTCCTCGATAATATCGTATCTGCCTTTTAACAAAAATTGTTATTATAATACTTCATGTTCTATTTTCAGATCTTGTTGATTACTATAAGAAATTTATGTTATGTGCATATGAATATGAAGTCCTCTCCTCTCTCTTTTTGTTCATCATTGATCCATCTCCTAGTATCCCTCCTATGAGTGATATTAGTCTACTAAAATAGAATACAATTTTGGGTAATCATAAAAATCATATGTGTCCTTGTCCCAATATCTCCTCTATTTGAGAAGCAAAGATATTTCGTGTACATTCATCTCCTAACATCTTGTTAGAATGTTTTAGTGAAAAAGAATGCAATTATTTGTGAAGAGAATATGTTGGTATTAGATGATCAAATCTTTTAGATCTATGACAACCCCATTTACTTTTCTTCCCCCACCTCTCTTATTTTGGAAGAAGTTATGTGAGAAAGGAATGCAATCATAGATAACCATGATAATGATACTTGTTGTTCCCTTAGTATCTCTCCTTTTTCTAAAAAAGATATTTTGGTGTTAGAAGATCAAACAAATGAATGTTATGAGAGTCCTATTTCTCCTAGTAAATGTTGAAAGGTGGAAGATAGCTGAGAGGGGGGGTGAATCAGTTGTCACCAAACTCAATCAAAAATTTAAAATACTTATAAATATTTACAACCACTTTATTATGTTATTAAGGGTGAACATGAAATGAAAATAATAGAAAGCAAAAGCAACAAAATGAACACCAAATCTACATGGAAAATCCAACGAGAGAAATACCACAATGAGGATTAGCTCACAATATAAATTAATTGTACAACCAAATACAAAGAGACACATTGCCCAAATAGGACTCAGTATCCAGAAACAAAAGCTCATTGCTTACAAATAGGACTCACTTTCCAAGGAAGACACTCACTTCCTACAAAAGGTTTTCACTATCAAAGTGGCTTCATAGCCAAAATGAACTAGTAAGAGTGAACCTAACAAGTGTTGATCTAGTTCCTTTGATGCTCAATAAACTTACTTAACACACTTCATCATCTTTTCACTTCTTCACATTCAGAACTCCACAACTTGCTTCATTATCCTCAAGACTATCCAACATATATATTTGATTTATCCACAAGCATCAATCAGGTCAGCTTAATTAGATGCAATCTTTATTCACCAAAAAGACTAGCTGTTAGATCCAAGTTAGTACAAAACTTCTCCAAAAAAATCAAAGTGTGTAGCACACTAAAATATGTTGGCATTGACCAAAGATAGGTCACACATATATCTACAACACAAATTAATCCTTTACAATATCAACTATATATTAGGTCGGCTAGAGATAAACATAATAATTCCAACTTTCCATACGAGCATCTATGCACACTAGATTTTGAATATACACCTTTCTAGTACCCAAAAACCATTCCCAAAACTACAAGTAAAGATAATCAACAGTGGAGGATTGTAGACCAAAATGCCAACACTAGTTTGTGATCCAATCAGTCATCACTATTCCAATCAACATTGTGATACTCATAACCTTTGATATAAAGATAAGAACCATTTTTAATCAAGAACATAGATCTAGATATATGTAGTGAACACCATATATAGACCACAAGAATAGATCTTATATGTACTGTATATGTAGACCAAAATACCAGAGAATGTAAATTGGTTCTTTATACCGGTTCAAAGTACCAAATCAAATTAAAAACTCAAACAACATGGTGACATCAATGACAACAATTTTTTGTAGAGCTAGACATTCTTCTTCATTCTTCCAACAATCTCCCCCTTTTTCATTGATGGAAACATGTGCCAAAATTTACAAAAACTTCCTACAACACAACATTTTCTCCCCCTATCACCAATATTCTCTCCCCCTTTGACATAAAGGACAAAGGGTGACCAAAAATAGGATGTAAATGTATATATACAAAGGAGTTATAACTTTTCATTTAAAAAAATCAAGTGAAAATAACACTTTTTACATGAAATATTTTCTTGTACCTTTTTCTTATGATCAGAAGAATCCTCTTCCAAGAAAACACTATCAAACCCATGATTCTTGTACTCATACTATCCAATAAGGATAACAACATAAATGAGGATGTTTTTTCCAAAGATAGAAATTATCTTTCAAAAAATTTTACATCAGAAAGTATTTTGAAGAGATGATCCTATCAGACCTTAACAATTTCTTTGACCAACTAGAAAATTTTAACCAGGTCTTCCCTTTGTCTCTGATCAATCAACAACTCTACTTGCAATTCACCAACTCTTATTCTCTGCTTTCTATTTTTATATTTGAAGAAATCAAAATTCTTTCCAATATTATTTATCTCAGATTCAATTGCTTCAATTTTGCTTCTAAAATTATCAACAGTTGTAGGCCACAAGAGATAATGCCTATAGATGTCAGATATTTACTTAACACATTCTCTTGTCTCATCAATGTGCTTGGATTTTTTTTTATCTTCGGTACATATTCTCACAATCATAGCTTCAAACTTATGTACTTCAGGTCCTTCAACAATATTCTTTCTTCAATAACCTCTACTAGATCATCCGATAATGATTTAGACAAATCTGAAACTGTAATACCCTTTTTGAGAAAATAATCAATCAACAAATCATCAATTTTAAGTCTCTTGATTGGAGAGCATGGACACCACATCTCACCAACCTTCTTAATATCACCTTTATCTAACACTGTCTAAATGTCCTTTGGATTAGATTTAGACATAGGTAGAATTTCTTCTTCATTCTTCTTTTCTTTTGAGATAATTTTTCTCCTTTTATATTCTAAAGGGGAACTTCCAATAACAACTTCCAACTCTTTCTTACTAGAAGAGGAACCCTCTTCAAATTATCTAGAAACTAACACATCAGAGCACATATTCTTCTACAAGGATGAGAAATATATTTTGCATGAACTTTCTTTATCCTCCATCCATTCCAAATACTTGCAAACTTGTTTTGGAATAGGAATTTCAGATTCCCACATAACATTCTCTCTTGCCAATAGCGAACTCATAAAGTAAAATAAAAAAACACATGAGCAAAGACCCAAACTCGAAAGGATAACCCTCAACCAAGGAAATTATGAAATTCTAAATTAGGTTTTTTGTTATTAGGCTACACAAATCAAATTTCTTGCTTTCCTTCACCATCATGTGAGCACGATATATAACAATATCCAAAGTTGAACCTTCATGATTTTTGACATAGATTTTATAAGATATTTTGTAAGCAGCATACCTTATTGTAGAATTGACAATAGTATTTATCAATAGAGCTTTGGGGTCTTTTTCAATGCCACTAAGTTCCTCCACATCTCTATATTTCACTGTTTTCTTCCTAGGGAGGTTGAACCAACACTGTACAAGGTAGTAAAAGCTTCAATTGACTCCTTCGTGATCTGATAGGGTTTGTACAAAGTAATGTTGTCATTCTTGAATCAACTTAATAGGAACAAGATAGATTCTTTATCTCCAAACAAAGGAAATTCTCCCCATAAATCCATACCTAATGTTTTTACATTTTTCAATTCATTTCACTTCAACCCTAGTTCCATTATTTTCATCTTTTGATGATCAAACTCTTCCAATTCAACACCCTTCAACCTTAGCATAATATCACCACTCAATCCATTGTCAACCAATTCTATCGTCATGTTTGTCTTCTTCAGATTCTTTCTTGCTCAAAAAAACTTCTTCTTTTCCCCATTTTGTAAATTTAGAGAGATGACTTTGAAATATTTTGTCTTTTATTCTTACTTATTCATAATGATTTCTCTAGATTGCCTCATAATCACTCCAAATTTCTTTAGGATCACTTTAGGATTGCTCCAAATTGTTCTTCAAAATATTTGATTGCACAAGTTATTAAAAATTACTTATGAATTTTACTCTATACATAATCACATTGCTCTAATTCTCATTAAATGTGGTTGCTTTTAAAAAATTGATAAAAACCCTATTTCACTGCACTAAGAAACCTTAAATCGCTCCATAAATAAACATGCTTTCACATTTTCTTTTAGTTTATTTCTCATAACCTCTATCTATTTATTCTCTACAACATATCCTCATGCCAACATCTGACATGCCATATATCTAAGGGGTTTCAAACAATTTTATGTTAATGCTCCTCCTAAGACCATACTACCTAGGTCTAATTCTTGGAGGAATTATCTACACTGAATTATGGAACAAACACATTTATCATCTCTAGATCTTCTTTCTTTCTCCATATCTTTTTCATTTCTTCCTTAAATTCATTCTTATCAATTTTCTTCACTGATTCACTCCTCTCTTTTAGAGTAGACCGCTTTCCCTTTTTACTTCTGCAAACTCTTGAAATATGTTCAAGTTTGTTTCAATTCTAGCAAAAAAAACATCTCTAATTTTTTTGACTTCCATTAACCCTTTATCTACATTGATTTTCTTTGTGCCCTAAATTATTACATGTATAGTACTAGCCATCAAAATATTGATTCACTATTCCTTCATTAAACCTATTCTTCATCACTCAACTAATCATCCTTACCTAAGATTTAAATTTAGTAGCTCCATGTCCAACTTTCTTGCATGCAAAACATTGTCCAGAGAAGGAACTAGAAAACTTATTCATTCTACTTCTGCACTTAGTTACCCTGTGACTAAATTTATTACATGGAATGAAAACACAATTGAAATATGGGTAACTTTGAGCATTTGGTTGTCTGATAGGTAGTCTTCTAGAAAAGTTTCTTGGATTTATTTTTTGCTTCCCTTTATCTTGAGTCTTTTGATTATCCTTTGGGCTTTCACCTAATTCATTTACCAAACCACCTTTTTCTTTACTTGGTTTCTATCCTACAATCAACTCATCAAGCTTTTTGAAGCTAGATTTGAAATTATTTTCATAGATTTTTTCTTTCTCCAACTTTCTAATTTTAGGTTCACCAGCTTGCTCAAGTCTAGTGGTCGCCCACAAAAGGATATGAAAATCACGCAAAACCTTCCTAGGAATTGGACATTCCAAGGCGACTAATATCTCTCATGGACGCTCATTTACTTGTCAAACTAGGGACGTGATACTTTAAATTGCTGCAAATATATGCACTAAGAACTAGTTTTAGTCAAATCTCAGCAGAAATAAATACTGAAAGGAATTCTATCTATGCCACATGGAAGGTAATACAAAATTCTTTAACTCAACTATGATTTAATTAAAATGAACCTATAACAACTATGATAGAAACACAAATGTGGATCGCCTTATACGCAGGAACAGTCATAGGGATGGATTCTCTATGCTGCAGGAGAAATATAAGATTGAGTTTGTATGAAAACTTCAAAGATGAAAGCTAATAAAGATCAACAGAAAAGAACAACTAACTAACTAGCTACAGATACTTACTAAGTGGGCCCCCTTAGCAAGCATCTACTGATTACACAGATGCTTGAACTCAGAACTTCATCAAGCTTTATTCATGAAAACAAATGGTATACATTGCTTTGTTGAAATGGAAACTAACAACAAACTCTGTCTCTTATCAAACAGATTCTGCTTTTCATTATCATACTGATTCTTACATGATATCTCTATCTTCTATCTTACTCTAACTATCGTCTCTCTCGCACAGGAGGAGAACCTTATTTTTAAATTAGGAGAGAAACTAACTAACTAACCTCTATCAAAGAAAGACGTAAGTAAAGTGTATTCCCGAATCAAGGAACAAACTTCATAAATGAATGTATGTGTTCAACCTAATCTAGAGAGAATCTAGCTCCACTCTCTTTCCAAATTGAGTGTCATTAAAAATCTTTCCCAATGGTTTCTTTGGTCAAAGAGTCCTTTGTCGAGCTTCCTCAAGTCGTGGTAAGAAATGGACTTTACTGCAAGGCCGAGATCGACTGCGCTTGACTCGATCATTCTTCAACAACCTGCGAAACAAAAGGTAATAGGTGCAAAAGAAAAGGCGTATGGCACATACACAATATCCGTTCATTAATCACACATTTAAATCTATTTCATCATTCAAAAATTGTATGCGATATACCAGTCATTTAGGGAGTCAATGGGGCAATAAATGTAATCAAGTCAACACAATAAGCTGTAGGAATATGAAAGTATTTTGCTACAGGATATCCTCATAAAAGGTTTCAACATAGTTTAAACAGCCACAAATAACAAAAGTAAAGATATTAAAAGTTCATCATAATATCCAAACTTATGAACATATTTTAAGCTCATCATCTAGTACATTAATTCCATCATCTTTGCACCATTGTATTCAAAAATTCTTCAATCCTCTTCTTTTCTTGAACTAGCAATTTCAATCTAATGATCTCTTGTTTTATTTTCTCACTCACTTCTCTATGTCTTTCTTTGAATTTCTTCAATTTCTCTTTCAATTTATAGACACATTCATTTGCATCATCAAGGTTTGATTTCAAATCTCTATTTTCATTTTCAACTTTTTCAAAATCTCCAAGAGCAACCTAGAGCTCTTCTTTATCATCCATTTGTTCAACCTTTAGGGTCTTCCTCAAGCTATTAGGATTCTATGGAGAAACCAAGATCTAATACCAATGGTTAAAAGGTGCAAGACAACTAAAAGGGGGGGTGAATCAGTTGTCACCAAACTCAATAAAAAATTTCAAACACTTATCAATCTTTACAACCACTTTCTTTGTTATTAAGTGTGAACATGAAATGCAAATAACCAAAAGAAAAATCAACATAATGAACACCATATTTACATGGAAAACCCAATGAGGGAAAAACCATGACGAGGATTAGCTCACAATATAAAGTAATTTCACAACTGAATACAAAGAGGGTCACTGTCAAGGGCTCACTACCCAAATAGGACTCATTGTCTAAATAAAAAAGCTCACTAATTTCAAAGAGGATTCACTGTCCAAGCAAAAGGCTTACTTCCTACAAAAGGATTTGAATACCAAAGTGGCTTCACAACCAGAATGAACTGGTAAGTGTACACCTAACAAGTGTTGATTTAGTTCCTTTAATGCTTAATAAACTGACTTAACACACTTCTTCACATTTGCAACTCCATAACTTGCTTCATCATCCTCAAGACTATCCAACATATATATCTAATTTATCTGCAAGCATCATTTAGGTTGGCCTTATTAGATGCAATCTTTATTCACCAAAAAGACTAGTTTTCAACTCCAATTTAGTACAAAAATTCTCCAAAAATAATCCAAGTGTGTAGCATGCTACAATATGTCAGAATGAATGAAAGATATGTCACACATATCCACAACAAAAATTAATCCATTACAATATCAACTATACATTAGGTCAAACAGAGATAGACCTAATAACAAAATGTAATCAATCAAATAATGCCAACATTACATACGAGCACTTGTGTGCATGATAGTCTAAACATACACCTTTCTAGCAACCAAAAACCATTTCCAAAAATTGTAAGCAAAGATAATCAATAGCTAAAGATAGCGGACCAAAATGCCAACACCGGTTTGTGATCCAACCAGTCAACATTGTGAAGATCATAACCTCTGATATAAAGATAAGCCCCATGTGTAATTAGGAACATAGATATAGATATATTTAGTGAACACCATATATAAACCACAATGATAGATCTTATATGTATTATATATGCAGACCAAAATATCGAAGGATGTAAACTAGACTTTCTTCATGCCGGTTCAGAGTACCAGATCAAACTAATGACTCAAACAACATGGTGACATCAATGACAACAAAAAATTTTCACAACTAGAATTTATTCTTCATTCTTCCAATAGTAATAACATTATTTAACAAGAGAATTCCATATTTAATAACTCCCTTACTTGTAATGAAGTAATTTTAGCAGAACCAACCTTTTAATTTTATCAACATATAGGTTTTAGTTCTTCTAAAAATCTCCTACTAGGGAATATATCATGGTGTAAGAAAATGAGAAAATTGACATATGTCTTTCAATTACTAGGGGACATAGATTTTTGGACCCAAAGGAATCTTTGACTCATAGGGTTTTTCACCTAAAAGGAGAGAGATTTGATCCAAAAATGCTTTTGCGACACTCAAATTAGGATGTATGCAATATGATATGATGTAAATAAACTTATCTAAATGCAATTGACTGAATAAGATGATATAAAATGAATGCAAAAGTGTAATTTAAGCTATGTTTGAAAACACATTATGATATGGAAACAACTATGTAGAATGAAGGAATTGAAAGAAATATGCAAAACAAAAAGAACAAGGTTAAATCTGAGTGCACCCAGGTGATGTATGATCCCTCAAGAATATCTAGAATGCTGATGAATTTTAATGATTTTTCACAGTGGGACTCATTCGCCAAGGGTAGTGATTCAGTCCTCCAACTGGTGAAAAAGTGTCAGAAACTAATTTCTAATAGTCAGGATTTGAAATCTAACAAAATACATAATTTTAGATTTCAAGTGGGACTCATTCACCAAGGGTGGTGAATTAGTCCTCCCTAATATTTCTAGAAAATCAAGAGACAACTCTACTACACCAGATTTGGAGATGTCTGAATGTTGGGTTATCGGGGTGAGTTATGTAGGAAATAGACAGAAAACACTCAATATGCTTGAAAAGATGATAATTTGATTTGAAGAGCCTAGCTAACTTTATTTCCACTTTTCAACACCTTTAAACTTGTTAAATCTACAAAACAAGGTTGCAACTACACATGCAAAAGGGGAAAAAATGTTTGGGGGTTAGTGTATAGTTGTTTTCCTTGGTCAAACCCCACTTTTGTAATCAAACCTGATAGAAATGAATGAAATGTAAAGGAAATGATAAATGCACAACATGAAAGTGTTACTAACTTACCAATATCCTTGAATATGCAAATCTGAAGTAGTGTCAATGGCTACTCCAAAGTGCTTGACAAGTGCTTGAGTTGATGATGTAAGATACTTGAGTGCTTGAAGATTGCTTGAATGTGTTAGGAGATTGAATGCTTGAAAGAATAGGGTTGAAATGAGGTGAAAATCACTTATTTATACAAATCTTGTAGCTTATTATTAGTTAATACCTCATCACAGGCTGGCATAGAGTGAATTTGAATAAAATCTCGAAAGGAAATTTGAAATATTTTGAATTTGGGGCCAAGGGAGATTTATTCGCCACCCATGGTAAATGGGTCCCACCTAGGACATAAAACCAAGTGTCAGAAAAAATGTTATGTATAATTTTGTTTGTCAAGATAAGATCCAAAAATACACTCAATATAAGCATATGAGGGCACAAAGGGACAAAATAAAGCATGAGAAGGGTGTAAATAGTGAAGATGTGCCTAGAAAGGCGTGAAATCTTGTTACAAGACTTTGCAAAACTTTAAAATGGTACATTTTGATGTGAAAAGAAGTGATTTTTAGGTGAATTGCATTAAATATAGTCTTGAAGAATGTAGAAATGTATTACTACACTTCACAACACCTTCACAAGACATCGTTCTTTGAGTTTTAGTATCAGAATAAGCATGTTCAAACCATGATACATCATGAAATCAAAGCAACATAGTTCCAACACCATGAAACAAGACCTAAAAGGACATGAAAATGATAAAGGGCCATTTTTCTATGGCGCATTTATCCACCACTTTAGTGAGAGGAAAAACTTGCTTCCTCACACTAAAGTAGCCATGAACATTGAGGGAAGGGTTCAAATGCAATTCGTTAGCAAGATGGAATATAACAAAAAAGAGGTATGATCAATCCCCCAGAATGAAGATCC
>VDFB02176863.1:0-16817 GCA_007258455.2 Sequoia sempervirens
TAATCTAAATGACTGTAAAATGTAATAAACCAAACTAATTTATTGAAATGAAACTTAATCTACATACAATGCCATAAATGAATTATTTTGCAAATTAATTTACTATGAAGATTAAGCTAAAATGCAATATTAAACTATATGCTCTAAAAATAAGATGCTTATATAATCAAACTAATGTAATCTCAAATGATAAAATTCAAATTTGCAGCATAAGTCTGATGTAAAAATTCGTGATTCTTTCTTTTTCTTTTTTTTTGAAATGAGAATGAGAGGGCTCATTTTATAGGCAAAAGTAGAATTGAAGGCAAATTCAGAAACAATGTGGGATAAATAGAAAAATAGAAACAAATCTTGATTGGAATTCTTTTTTAGTTTATTTCCCTTTTAACTGATTTGTTTCCATTTTTTTCATCACAGGATATTCTTGAGAGGATATTTCATTTATTTTATTTAATTTAAGATGATAATATCTCTCTTTTAATAAAATATAAAATAGATTATGTAATTTAGAAATGAATATTAGCCAAATAAAATAAAATTATTTAATTAAAAATGAATTTAATTAAATGGCATCATTTTATTTAAGTAATATTAACTTCAATTAAATAACATTATTTTATTTAGTAAAAGGGATTTATTTCTTTGATTAAATAAAATTAATGAAACATTCAAACATAGGGAAAATTGGAAACATTTGAAATAGTTATGAATTGATTAAGAAATTTGATTTGAAAATGCGACAATCATTGATTGAGAAAGTTGATGTTGACAAATTAAATAAATGGGGCCCAAAGTCTAGGTGACCATTTTAGGTTGCATACATTTGCCCCTCTTTGACTAATGTGAGATCGACTCGGGATCACATGCAGTCAAAGAATGAAGTTGCAATGTGAGATCGATTTGGGATCACAAAACAACTTAGATGTGAGGTCGACTCGGGATCACATCTGGACAAACATAAACAAAAGGCCTTTGAACATGAGGTGCGATTGGGATCATATCCAAAGAGTGAGATAAAGAATCTCAAAAAGCAAAGGTTGCCCCAGAGAAACTGAATTGATAAATTGATAAAATTTGAATCAAAGTTGAAGTTTGATGGAGATACTTTGATGAAATCAGTAGAGATAGAGGAGAAATAATAAATTGAAAAATTTGATCAAATCAAACAAAGATAAGGTTCTTGATGTAAGATGGAAAATATAAGAATCACAGAACCCAGGTAGATTAGCAAAAAAATTATGCCCTAACATTGAATTAGAAGAAAAGAAGTGGGGTGAAATCGAATGGAAGATAGAAGTTTGGAAGAAATGGAAAGAAATGGAGAGAAGGAAGAGAATCTTCTTCAATAAAGAGGATGCATCAAAATCAATCAACTGTTTAAGACAGGGAGTTTCGATTGAGATCACGAAAGAAGATAAGGAAATGAAGAGCGTGATCACAGTTGATGAAAAATCCACAAGAAAGATGAAGGAAACCCTCTCAAACCCCATATCTGACCTAAAGTGCAAATTAACATGAAGTCTAAATAATGCAAGCTACATGAAAATGCAAAGTTGTGCACAATATTAGAATGCTATAGGTTTTGTGTGTTCATCATTCATTAGAATGTAAGAGAACTTATTTTCATCATTGGGCCATTATTACCGGACATCGGACAATCACACAATCATCACTAGTCACAAGCGCAACTATGAAGATATGAATGTGATTTATATCAGCTTGGAATGTGGAAAGATTCTAACATGAGCATCAAAGACATGAAGGTCAAGATGACTACAATGTTAGCTTACCCAATTTAATGTAGCAAAACCATGCTCGCATCAAGACATAAACGCCAAGATTACCATGAGAATGGTTGTGTAAAAACATTCAAGGATGATGCCATAAATCTCTTAAGTGTGTCAAGTAGACAACAAGAGATACTTAAGAGGTTCAAGACAACACCCATAAGTAGAAAGCAAATAAAAACATGCCCCATGCCCCAAGTCCTCTAGCTATGCATCACGGAGAGACTTATTAGACAAGGACACTCAATGAAAATCAATATCAGTCAACACACAAAGAAAAGATCATGGCATATCTCGAGCATTAAGTGTTGCAATTAAAAATTTTTAAGTGTGTAAACTGATACTGAGTTCCAAGGATAAGGATCGAATGCTTGCAAGTAGGTAAGATCACATGACTGAACTGGATAAGTGTTGAAAAACACATGATGTCAGGGGTTGTGTTGAAAAACACAGTTGGGTTAGTGTTGAAAAACACCGTTTGCGAGGTGTCCTAAAGACAAGCATATCCAAGAGACCAAAGCTAACACAGTGATGCCCCTAGACAAAGACAAAGACCAATTCCAAACCAAGGCAATAAGGACAAGGCATGATGGAGAAAGGATAAGTGTCGAGGATGCATGCTAAGAAATAGGGATGCAAAGGCCTCAAGTAGCGCCTGTTTCCAGGTTTTCACCACTTGGAAGAATTTTTTTTTTAGGACTTTTTATATTTTTATTTTTTTTGTATTTTTGCTACCAAGGCGCCTGTTTCCAGGTTTTCACCAAGGCACTTTTTTCTTTTTCTTTTTTTGAATTTTTTGTATTTTTTTGTATTTTTTCAGCATCATATTTGATTTTTTTAGATTTTTTGACAATATATCGAAGATTTTGGAACTTTTCGAGTCATAATTATATACAAGGATGCCCCAGACTGAGCGGGCATCAAGGATAGAACCTCTTCGGGTCGCTGTTGATAGGCTTTCGGGGCTACTCCCCTCTTCGTGGATGGTAGATAGGCTTTGTGCCAAAAGGCATTCTTTGTGATGATGTAGGGTCCAAGCCAATTAAGTTTGAATTTTCCCTTCTGTTCTCAGTTTTGTTGGTTCTTAGGATTCTCTCGCAGGACAAGATCTCCTACTTGGAATTCTCTAGGGTGAACCTTTTTGTTGAAGGCTTTGGACATCCTCTTTTGATAGACCCTCATATGGTCAAATGATGCTTTACGCTTCTCATCAAGAAGTTCCAATTCTTGCAATCTCATGGCGTGATAGTCTTCATCTGTAACTAGACCTTTGAGAGAGACCCGAAGTGATGGAATCTCAACCTCTAAAGGTAACACTGCTTCAGCGCCGTATGTGAGGGCAAAAGGAGTAGCCCCAGTTGGAGTACGAATACGCGTTCTATAGGCCCACAGGGCCGGATTTATCTGTAGGTGCAGGTCTCTACCATTCTTATGGTATTCTGTCACAAAATCTTGAGAATGGTTTTGTTGTAACCCTCGCCTGACCATTTCCTTGTGGGGAAGTAAATGGAGGACAATGTTGCTATCTTGAATCTTTGGTGAGAGTTCTTTAAGGTCCTTGTTTTTCAGACTGCGACCTCCATTGTCGATGATAGTCAGGTGGCACTCCATGCTCGGCCAGATGATATGGTTTAAAATAAATAAAGACACTGTCTTGCCTGGGGCAATAGAAAGTGGAACAGCCTCTACCCATTTTGTGAAGTAGTCAGTAGCAGTGATAATGAACTTATGCCCACCTGATGAGTTGGGATGAATCTGCCCAACAAGATCAAAGGCCCATCGCTGAAATGGCCAGTGAGATATAGAAGGAATTAGCTCCCTACCTGGAGCATGTATCAGGTGTCCATGTTTTTGACATTTTTCACAAGACTTAGCAAATGCTACTGCATCTATCTGCATCGTAGGCCAATAGTACCCTGCTCTAAGCAACCTTCTAGCCATGGAAAGACCATTAGAATGTCCTCCACATATTCCCTCGTGGATGTCAACTAGCGCTTGATCAGATTCCTCCTTTTCTAAGCACCTAAGAAGTGTTCCATCTAGACCCCTCCTATACAAATCACCAGAGATGAGGGAATGGTGAGAGGCGTTGCGGATAAGGTTTCTTCTTTCAGATCGGTTAAATGTATCGGGGATGATGCCATCACGAAGATATGAGTAAATAGCACCATAGTGGGAGGATTCATGATTGACAAGGGTACAAATGATATGGCTTTCAGGTGAGTCAAATATGGGATATCGTGGCTCTTCCACCAGGAATTCATATCTGGACTCATGTTCCTCTAACTGAAGAAGTGAAGCAAGGGTGGCCATAGCATCAGCTGCTTTGTTCTCAGCCCTAGGGATTTGCTGAAAGGTGACAAAAGTAAAATACGTCTCAATGAATCAACCATTTTTTTGTAAGGTACCAACTTGTCATCTTTTGTTTGGTATTGTTCATTGACTTGGTTGATGATCAGCTGAGAATCCCCATAGATATGTAGTTCTGTGATATTCCACTCTATAGCCATTTTTAGTCCATTTGTCAAAGCCTCATACTCAGCTATGTTGTTTTTGCATGGAAAGAGTAACTTGTAAGATTTAGGAATAGTATACCCATGAGGAGAAACAAACAACACACCAGCTCCAGAACCATTTTGCATGCATGAACCATCAAAGAATAGTTTCCAGGATCTTTCAGTCATGTACATAAGATGCTCATCTGGAAAGTTGACTTGAATGGGCATATTATCTTGAATAGGAAAATTAGCCAATTGATCTGCAATAGCTTGGCCTTTGATTGCTTTGCGCTCAATATACTCTATGTTAAATTCAGAAAGAATCATCATCCATTAAGCAAGTCTGCCCGTGAGAGCAGCTTTACCGAGCAAGTATTTGAGAGGATCAATTTTTGATATGAGGTGTATGGTGTGCATGAGCATATAGTGTCGCAATTTTTGAGAAGCAAACACTACTGCGAGGTAAGCTTTTTCAATACTAGTATAATTAACCTCATAAGAAACAAGAGTCATTTAATATAATATATGGCCCTTTTCTTTCCCTTGTTCATCTAATTAGACCAACAATACTTGTGGTCCCTGATGGTAGAGACATATAAAATGAGGAGTTTCTGGAATGGGAGGCATTAAAAATGGGAGGATTTTATAAGAAGTATTCTTCATTTGATCATGCTCTTTTGGCAATCCTCATTCGAGACACATTGAACACCTTTATGCAAATTTTTGTTGAAAGGTTGTGCTCTATCGCCAGGTGTAGAAATAAACCTCCTTATGGATTGAAGAAACGCCCTTGGAGACTCCTCATTTGGCTAACATTTTTGGGAGGTGGCATGTTTATAATGGCTTGAACCTTTTCAGGGTCCACTTCTATTCCTTTAGCTGAAATGATGAATCCCAATAATTTGCCAGAAGTAACACCAAATGCACACTTTTTTTTTTTTAATCTTAGTTGAAATTGTTCCATGCGATCTAGAATCACTTCTAAATCAACCAAATGTGTTCCTCTTCTCTTAGACTTAGCCAGGGTGTCATCCACATAATCTTCCATATTCTTATGCATCATGTCATGGAAGATGGTTGTCATAACTCTTTGGTAAGTAGCTCCTGCATTTTTAAATCCAAAGGGCATGACATTCCAACAATAAGTACCCGGGCATGAATCTCCAGTCTTTTCTTAAAGTCTCGGGGCTATCTTGTCGATTATGCCGGAAAAACCATCCATCGAATAGATCTCATATCCGGCTGTGCGTATATCATGTCTATGTTGGGAAGTGGAAATCATCGGCACTTTGGGCATGCTTTCATTAAGATCTCTAAAAGTGCAGTAGATTGAATGGTTTTATCAGGTTTAGAAACAGGTATAATGTTAGAAATCCAGTCAGCATAGTCTATGGCTCTAATGAATCCTGCACCAAGGAGCTTTTCTAATTCAGCTTTCACTAAAAGAGCTATATGAGGGTGCATTTTTCTCAACTTCTGTTTGGCTGGTTTCACACCTGGAGCTATGGATAAATGATGCATAATGAGATTAGTGTCCAACCCTGGCATGTCTGAGTATGTCCATGCAAAGTTAATTTCCTTCTTTTGGAGGAACTCGGTATAGGCTTTCTTTTCTTCAGGTGATAAAGATTTAGCCAAGTGTATAATTTTTTGAACTTCCTCTAGCGAAATATGTTGTAGCCGTGAATCCTTGCATGCAAGGATAATCAATACCGAGTCCCTTGCAAATCAATTCACGCCTCTATCCGGTATTATGTGGATTGATATTGTGGCCCTCAGATTGACCCAGTTACCCCTGCAAATACAGTCTCGGAACGAGAGATTCAAAGAGGAGAAGTAAGAATGCCAATCTCCATGACTCCTGTTCTTGCAATGCAACAATGAAAACTAATCTAAATGACTGTAAAATGTAATAAACCAAACTAATTTATTGAAATGAAACTTAATCTACATGCAATGCCATAAATGAATTATTTTGCAAATTAATTTACTATGAAGATTAAGCTAAAATGCAATATTAAACTATATGCTCTAAAAATAAGATGCTTATATAATCAAACTAATGTAATCTCAAATGATAAAATTCAAATTTGCAGCATAAGTCTGATGTAAAAATTCGTGATTTTTTCTTTTTGAAAATGAGAATGAGAGGGCTCATTCTTATAGGCAAAGTAGAATCAAGGCAAATCTGTAAACAATGTGGAGCAAATAAAAAATAGAAACAAATCTTGATTGGAATTCCTTTTTTTAGTTTATTTCCCTTTTAACTGATTTGTTTCCTTTTTTTTCATCACAGGATATTTTTGAGAGGATATTTCATTTATTTTATTTAATTTAAGATGATAATATCTCTTTTAATAAAATAAAATAAGATTATGTAACTTAGAAATGAATATTAATAAAATAAAATAAAATTATTTAATTAAAAATAGATTTAATTAAATAGCATCATTTTATTTAAGTAATATTAACTTCAATTAAATAACATTATTTTATTTATTAAAAGGGATTTATTTCTTTGATTAAATAAAATTAATGAAGCATTCAAACCTTAGGGAAAATTGAAACATTTGAAATAGTTATGAATTGATTAAGAAATTTGATTTGAAAATGCGACAATCATTGATTCAGAAAGTTGATGTTGACAAATTAAATAAATGGGGCCCAAAGTCTAGGCGACCATTTTAGGTTGCATACAGATAGAGGTTCCAATGATGGAGGAACAAAGGATGGTTGTGAGGATAAAGGATAAGGTCAAAGTGAATGTTTGGTGGAATAAATTCAAGTGTGCGAAAGTCTTTATTTTGATAATTATATTCATGAGATTCAAACCAAAGGTTAAAATGAAAGAAGAGGGACAAGGTGAGAGCCATTTTGTAGTGAATGAAGTAGAAGGATAGAGTGGAAGTAGATGAATGCAGCAGATGAAGAAAACTCAGAGCACGGAGGTGCAGATTCAAGATGACAAGACAAGTAGAGGTCTACTATGCATGGACAAGTTCAAGCCAAAGGTGAAGATGAGGATCAATGGAGCAGTTTCAAGAATAAGGAGGAGCATAAAAGAGTTGAAGGTCAAAGAGCTATTGCAGGTTAAAGTGTTGAAAACTTCCAAGGGAATTGGAATAATTTCATGGTCAAGTGAATGGTGTAGAGCACCTTGTTGCTCCATTTTATCTATTTGGTCTAGATAGGTGGTTTTAGTCATGATAATGTTAAGGCCATGATAGGCCATTTTGTAATTTTGTTTTAGTTTTGAATTTATTTTGGCATCATTAGGTAAAATGTTGCAAAAATGCTAAATGTTGTCATTTCAAATATGTAAAATGTGCAAAATTTTCAAATTAGAAGGAAGCCCAATGGTCATGGGCAGTTGAAAGATAGTTTTAGGCATTGTAGAAAGTTGGAAAAGTTATTTTTAGGTATGAGTATGTTTAATTATGTGGATTCCATCATTGAGAATGGTTGTTGAAGAATTTGAAGGAGAAAAATCAATAAAATATCATTATTTTCTATTTTTTTTGTGTAAATTCATCAAACCCAGCCTGTGTATGGTGCCATATAGGTTGTTATTCATTTTAAATTTATGTGAATTGATAGATATAGGTGTTGAAAACATTTTAAAGTTTATTTGAGGAATTTGTGCTAAGATTCAATAAATTGGTAGGTAGATTTCTAAAGGTGGTCTAAAAACAGGGGTTCAAGGGTTTGAGGGTTAAAATGTGTTTAAGAGGCCATTCCACCTACTGTAAGTGATATATTTTGGTGGAATGTGCCTGTTTATAGTATTTTTAGGTGTATGAATAAGTATTTAAGGTTGCTAAGATCATTGGGTGGAGTTCTCCATGCTGCCCCTATTGAAAACATTGAATTTAGGCCTCAAGGGCATGGTTTGAATTAGTAGATTGAAGAATTTGAGTTGAGGAAGGCTAGAACCTATTTTTTTTGTTTAATCAAGGGTACTTTTATGTGTTATGAAGGTTGGAAAATATAGGAGGGGTCAAATAAGAGATATGGCATGAAGCCCCAGTTGAACAAAGAGGGAAAAAGGGTGAATTTGAGAGGTTTTATGAAGGAAGTGTGAGAGATATTTTGGGGCAGCATAATTTGGTGGTCAATTAAGCTTTTTTAGGTATAATAAGGTATTTTGGAAGTGGTTTCAAGGTTTTGAGAGGTTTGGGTATGTGGTTTTCAATAAACCCTAGTCAATTGTGAGGAAAGTGAGGGTTTCATGAAAGAGGGTCATAAAAGGTGAGTTTTGACTCAAGGGTTGGAAAATATGAAGTTTTTTAGGTATTTTGAAGTTTTTCAAGTGGAATCTTGAGTTGGTAGTAGATTTGGTGAGGTGTTCCTTTGGAAAAATGGGCTAATTGGTGCCCTTTTCAGTGCTAAAGGCTAGTTTAAGTGAAGATGGTCCAAAGAGACCTAATAAGATTTTGAGGTATGTTTTGTGTGGGGTTAAAGGGTCCCTAAAAATATGAGTGATTAGTGGATTTGTTGGATTATTTGAGGGATAAGACTTGAAAACAAGGTTTGGTTTCCTACAAGGCTAGTAGGGTGGTAACAAAGAAGATAATCATAGAGAGGGTTTTGGAGTTTACAAAAGTGTTTGATGAACTCCCTATCATTGCATCAAAATGGCATGAAAATCCATATCAATTTGCATTTCATGGCATTCCATCACCATGAGACAACATTTCTTTGAGGCATTTTTTTCAAGCAATTCATTGCCTTTTTATACTATTGCTTGCTATTATGCTATTGATATATTTTTTCCAAGCATCCATAGCTTGTTCAAAAGAACTTGTTTTAGGATTTTAGCTATAGAAACAAGGAAGTGAACTATTTGACAAAAAAATTTGATAGACATGCATGAAAAATGTGGTAACATAGACAAGGCACTGAACTATTTGAAAAGTTACTTCAAAGAAAACTAGTCTCATAGAATGCCATGATAAGAAAATGCAATTGGAAACTGCTCCTAGTTATTAGTTATGCAATGTGAAGTAATTTCATAATTTCTTAGGTTGACTTTGTAAAAACTATATTGTAATTGAAATTTTTTCATCTATCAACATCTATTTATTAGTTATGCAATGTGTAGTAATGCTTTGACTTTGAAAGATGTGCAATGCAATGTAATCAACGATATAAATATAAACTAAAAAAACAAATTTTTTTCCATTCATTAGTTAAAATATTTATTTTATTTGCTCTCTATATCTCTATATGCTATGGAAATACCTTTCAACTTCAAAAAAAATAGTTTTTATCTCTTGTTCTACAATTTTTTATGTTTTTTTAAATATGAATTTTTTCCTAATTTTTTCAAAACTCTTACTTTTGGTTTGTTGATTTTTTTCCCAAAATATTTTTGTTGCTATGCATTGGAAGCATGAAGCATACACGTGAATACACGCAATATACATGAAGTATACATGTGAATAAGTGAAGTATACATGTGAATAAGTGAGGCACAAGTAATTGAAGCATTCCAAATGATACAAACCACCAGGAATGGAGCTTATTTACACAATATGCTTTAGATGGATCTTATTGAGCAATCGACAATAATTAATTAAGCATTAGATGTAAAATAAATCCATGCCTACAATATTCAAGAATACAGTTTACACAATACACATGATAACATCATTAAAGAATGACAGTAGCAAAATAAGATTTTTTTTAATGAAAAAGTCGTAAGGCTATACAATAATATATTGATAAAAGTATATACAATAAATCCAAAATATCCATACGGGCTTAGTAAAAGGATCCATATGGACATAAAAATTCATGTATATATTAATAGTACAAAAAATATGTTCCAAAATTCCACATAGGCATACAAAAAATGACCCTAATACAAGTCATTTCCCTCTAGGGGAAGGAAATACATCCCGTGCTACCTTCAAAATTTGGCTGAATGGAGTGACTATTGGTTCTCTTGTCTTTTGAACACACTCGCTAGTCCTCCTCTCTTCACTCTAGAACTTCAACTAATACAATAAAAAGTAAAGATGTTAATACATAGAAATTGAATTGTGGAATGACATATAACAAAATATAATCACTTACCACATACATATAGTCATCATGCACATTTACAGCATTACCACATCCACAATCTAGAGTGACAACAACATGTAGCAACCATCAAGATAGAAATTAAACTAAATAAAAGTATCGTGAAAATTTTCTATAATAGACCATAAAAGAGAAAATATAATGTCAAATCGACTAATCTATTGCATACCTCCCTCAATGGATCAAAACTGGCTATTGTTGTAGCAACTCCATGGTCCATCATGCCACTGACATCACCAAGGTTGTCTGATGTCAACATCTAAAAATGGTAAATGAAAGAGTAAATGGTAGGGTGAACTATTAAATGTTAATGGGATGGGATTAGGAAGGAATAAAGGAACAAAAAGTAAATTAGATGAAGATAATGTGACACGATCAAGGAATACAAATGCAATTTTATGTTTCCCACCAAATTTTTAGATTTGTATACCCAAAATTAAGAAAACTAGCTAACATTGTTTTACAACACCATTAATGAATAAAGGCTACTTGAGTGTACGTTGTTTGAAAAAATGAATTGTGAGGTGTGGAGGTCGAAGGTCCATCAGGAAACTATTTGAAATCCAAAGCACGTTATAAGAAAAACATTCAAATATAGCATTCAACTGTTCAAATGCAATAATAATATCTTTAATACTAGTTGCATACCTGTGGACTCAATGTTGAGAACGAACAAGGATCTATAGGAATGGGGCACGTCTCATGAACACTCCAACCCTAAAATTTCATCATATTGAATTATACTAGTTTACTTATTCTTAAATCTTAAAATATAATTTAATAAACAACATTAAATGAACTTGCTGAATTTTACCGGAGTGTCAATGCCAAATGTATCATTCAGCAAATCATATGTTTAATTAATCACCTCTGTAACTAATGTAGGTTGTGTATCTACATCCTGAGCACTCTGATAATCATATCCACAAACAACACCACAAGTGCCACAATGGTGGGGTGGAGCTTGGGTCCTACACATCTCCTCCACATTAGGCTCTACTAGAGGCCTCACACATTATAAAATGGTCTAGGTGAGTGAGCCAATCGACTCCAACATGTCCACCTCTACACCATCCTTAACAATGGAAGGAACAGTGACATGATCCACCATGGGTTTGTCCAAGGGTCTTGGTGCCAACTATGGATTACATCATGTAGTAGGTTTATTGTGTGTGGAACCCCTACCTCTACCTTTAAAGTCTAAGATGTCAAAATAATTTAGCATCTTATTGAGGACAAACTCACAATAGAGTTTCCTCAAAAAGTATTGTGGTAGATCATGGTTATTGCATGGAGGTTGGTCAAATACCATCCACCACTACTCCCAAAATTTATTTTTAATTAACTCATGGTGGCACCAATGGATGGTGAACCTCCTGAAAGCATTAGATGAAGGTGTGTTGATTCTTGGGTCTATAAATAGGGAACACAAGTCTACTTTGCTAATTTTTTGTTTTTTTAACATCTACATATGACAAACCACTAGAATAAAATTGCCTCATATCATTCCTCTTATTTGCCCAAAAAATTATTTTCTCACTCATTTCTCCTACATGAGATACAATTGACTTCAATGATTTAGCAATCCCTCTCCTATAATGGTGGGTTTTGACATGCTCAGTTAATCTTCCAATAAATTTTTCAATGTCTCTTTTATTGTTTTCAATTAGATTTAGAATATTTTCTCATGCTCCTTGAGGATTCCTATGAATTGATGAAAGAATTTCAAGTTGTTCTTGTATAGGAAGCTCTTCCTGAGGGGGTGATTGTGAATTCTTAGTGTTTCGAGGTGGAGATTCATTCCCTAAGAGTTAGAAAAAAAATTATTATAAAAACCTATTTCAATATGAATTCTAAATCAAATTCAAAATAAATAGAATAAAAATACATACCTCTTCACAATCTTTGATATCTTTGACATGTTGGTGGCATCCTCATGAAAAATAACAAGCTAAGAGTGTAAAAGATGGATGAGATTTGGCGAGCGCGAGTTGCAGAGCTAAAATCCTCGAAGCCAAGCCATGGGTTGAAATGAAAATGCAGGTTTCAAATCCATTTTTTTCTTTGAATCTACTTTTTCATTTAGCGAGAGCCAAATTTGGTGCTCACAAAATGCTCAATTTTGAGCTTTTTTTGTGAATTTTTTTAGTTTGGCACCAAAATTGTGTCATGGATTGGTGCACTTACCCTCTTCTTTGGTTTGACCTTGTCTATATCCTTTACCATTTCATCCCATGCCACTGATTGAGCTTGAACTTGTTGTCTCTTTTCCAAATTTAGCTTGAGCCAAGTGGGAGCAGCTAGCTGAGTAATTACTTGTTGAGTACTGAGAGGTGTTAATGAAGGAGGTGTAGAAGAAACAACCTCCATGGTATGCTCAAAATAAATCCCTTGTTTCTCATCTTTCTCTTTCTACAACCTTTCTTGTTCCATTCTCTCATTCTGAGCTCTTATTTCTTCTATCTTTTTCATTTCTTCTTCTTTTTGTGCAGCTTCCTTTTCACGAGCTAGCTCTTCAATCATAGTAGGCCTCTCCTCTTCAATATTCATTTTCCCTTAAGTTAATGGCACAGTAGGAGTGGTATCCTTTGTTTGTAGAGGGAAAGTAGAAGGACCTGATGAGTCCAATTAATGGCTCAATTTTGATATGGTTTATTATCTATTTGTTGTTATTACCATAGACTTTGGCACTTGGTTGTTGACATTTTCCATGTTATTTCCTTAAAACTATAGACCTTGGGCATAAGTTTATCCTTGTGAATTTTAATGACATTAGCATGCTATGTGAATTATCTATGTTAATTTTACATGTGGATTAATGAATGTTACTTTAAGGTAGTTATAGATATGCAATTGTTGTCTATGCTAATGCTATTATGTAGATATAATTAGAGCCTACAAAGTTGAAGAAAATTCTACCAGCTGGTCGTTTGCCAAGGAAGTCAAAAAGGTGATCATTAAAAGCTCAATGGAGGGAAAACTCTAAATGGAGGGAAATTCCCAGTTTGAATCAAATATTGTAACTACCTTGTAAACGGTCATAATTGTTAGTTGAGTGAATGTATGAGGTGTTTTTGTTCTATATCTACGTTAAGGAAAGGATTGGATTGACCAAATTCCATGAATGCACAACCTCCTTTCCACTTTTCATGATTTTAATAAGTGACACCCTCCTAATCTATTGGAGTTGACTACCTTGTTAGGAAGTTAGTTATTAGTTTTTCCTTCTATAAATAATACTCAAATGCTCCTTCTTAGAAGGTTGATTAATTTTATGTTGTACTCACATTTCTAGTTTCAAAGTAATATAGTTATGTTTCTACTCTATTGAAATCATGATTTTCAATGAATAAAATGAAGTTATAAGTTTGTTGCATCTAAGTTAGTCTTGAGGAATACTCACCCAAGGGGGCCCACTTGGTGAGAATTCCATCCTTCTAGCTTATCCATTACTTTTTTGTTCAGTTATAGTTACAATTTTGGAAACTTTCTATTCTTGTAGCTACTAGAATTCCATTATGTGACTATTCCTGCATCCAAAGTAGACAAAGTAGTTTCATGTTAGTATGCTAATATTTCCATTCATGTCATGAATTTTAGTTCAGTATAGTTGTTGGTTAATGTTCAACGCTTATGTTACTTCCTTTCAAGAAATTTTCTTTCAGCATCATGTCTTTTCTAGTTGTATAATGAATATGGCTACTATATATTCCTAGAGTACATACTGTGCTAACCCATTTCAAGTATATGTCCCTGGGTTGACAATTAAATGAACCTTCATGATGATTAAGATAGCTATTTAGTACAGATATCCAATCTCTAAATCACAACTTTAAGGGCTTAGTTGTTGAATCATTAGAGGAGGCCAACAAGCCTTCCTTAGTAACTTCCTCCCCAGGATATACAGTAGCTAAAGGTGTGGTGCCAAGACCTGAAATAACCCCTGCAGTAACGGCTTCATAAGTAATTTTAGCTTTTTGCAAAGCTTCATTAACCTAATTTATTGAAATTTCTTCTTCTGTTGGGGCAAGCTCTTTCGTGGTTGCTTATGTTGTTGTAACATCTTTCTTTAATCTCTTTTATTGTTTTGTCTCAATAGAGGAAGTAGGTTCACTGTTGGAATCCCTCTTCCTCAAATCCTTAACCCTTGGTTGCTTCAAGCGAAGGTTAAGCCATTTCACACTTCTATACACCACTACTTGCGATACTTTATGGATATTAGTTTCCTCCTTTTTCATCCAAATGATGGGCTCCAAATCCTTGGTAGCCACTTTATCCATTTCATAGTGGGGATCAAGAGTAATCCCATCATTTGTGGTGCCTTCTGATATATTCTTTGCAACCTCAAAATCCATGATTTTGGGAATTATTAAACTTTCATATCCACTTCTTCTTACTTCAAACTAATCTTGCAAGTTGGCCCAAAATTCTTCAAAAAGTGGTCGATGATGGGGAAACTGTGAAGCATACAAACCATACATTTTCTTCTTTGGATCAAAATATTTCTTGGATGTATGCTATTGTAAATTCATAGATTAAAACTCTTTCATTGTTGTTTTTGCTATTATTGAAGAGGAACAAGAATAAAATCCCAATTGCATTGGGAAAGAATGGCAACTAGTCTTATGTTGTGTAGAAAATATGGCATTTCACCTTCGTGGCCTGATGAGAAAACTCCATCAAGACCCTCTATCACCACAAAACCTAAACAACTTAAAAGGGTTCCCGTCATATCCAAATAGTCTAAAATAGGTAGATTTGGGGTATTGGATAAACCAATAACCCCACTCTTCAATTAACTCCATTACCTCCTTGGACAATCTGAAACCAACATCACCTTTGAGTTGATTAATGATAGCATATAAAAATGCATCATTAACTCTTTTAAAAAATTTATCTATTGTCTTCAATTCCAGTTGTTCATAATAGTCCCAAACCTTCTTCTAATTTGGGCCATTATTCATTGACCCTTCAATATTTAACCCTAGAAACTATCCCATCCTTGCAACACATTATACCACATATGAAGACATATAGAATTTCTTGGTATCCATGACTCTTAGTAGTTGGTCATGAATGTTATCTGAAATTATCTATCCCCAATCTAGATATTATTTCCCTTCTAGAATTAGTTGAATGAATGGAAACATCCTGTGTTCAAAGATACGAGAGTTTTCCTTACCAAATATTATTTCCAGCAATGTGATCATGTCCCCTATGTCCTCAAAAAAGTTAGACCTCTTAGGGTTAGGTGGCACCTTCTTTACTAATTTCTTCTCAATCTTAAGCCACCTTTTGTTAATTACCCTTTTATTCCCATCCACATCTACTACCCAAAATTTAAGTGCATTAGCCTCAATCATAATCTTGAGATCAAGGTAAAGAGGACAATCAAAGACTAGTCTAATCATTACTAGGGTCAAATCAATGAACACATTCCTCTTGGAATCAATACACTACCTATGAGTTGGATTGTACATTTGTGCATAGCTAAGTTGAACTCAAGAGATTGCACAACAATAGGAAAACTAGCTACATGAGCCAACCCAAACTATGCAATCTTCCTTACCCTTGGGGTAACATCTTTTGAAAAGGTATCTTTACAAAATTGGTCCAAATAAATATGTTTGACCAGCATATTAGTGATGTTCATAATATCAGACCTGAACTTAGATACTACTGGGGTCCCTTCGAACTTATACTTCATTGTAATAAAAACTTGTTCTGGCTTTAGCCTCTTGGCTTTTCTCCCCTTTGATGTTTCTTCAGTGGGAACTTCCTCCTTTGAATCAAACATTTTTTTAATTACCCTACAATACTGACAATCATCAAGCAAAGAAGAGACATGCAAAGAGAAGATTAGCACAAGTATTCCTATTAAATTTCTATTCATTCAAGATAAATTCCAATTATACAAGTTAATTCAACATTTTCGAGTTTCAAGTTCAAGATGGAACCATGAACTTGACCATTGTAAGCACAATACATGAATTGTATCAGTAATCAAGATAGGGGAAAACTTTGAACTTGAACTTTAATATAATATTCTTCAATTCCATTAGACATCAAAATCGGGTTGGGGTTCAATACCTATACCTATAGTGGTGAAAAAAATTTAGTGTCATTACGTGGTCCGATCCTACAATGCATTTGGAAATTGGGATAAAACCTTCACCAATTAGTGATACTTAACCAACAGAGTCAATTAAGGTTCTCTTTGAGTTCTAATCTCAATGATATCTTGAATGTCAGAATCATGTTGTGATTTGGCACGGGACAAATAGAAGTGAACAAGTGTAGGAAACATCCCAAGTTCTGATCGTGTAATGTGTTTGGGAATCAGAATTAGGAAATGATTTGGAATTGCACCCCAAAAAGGGAACAAGCTTTGGTAGCATTTTGAGTTTCAATCCCACAACAATATGTAGAGTTAGAATCAAGCTTT
>VDFB02176864.1:0-13461 GCA_007258455.2 Sequoia sempervirens
TATTATGGTCCTTTCAGGATCCTGAGGCGTGTTGGAGAGGCGGCTTATGAGCTAGAGCTTCCGACGGAGAGCAAGGTACACAATGTTTTTCATGTGTCATGTCTCAAGAAGACGTTGGGACACCGTGTGGTACCTTCTGCAGTTTTACCTCCCTTAGATGATGAGGGAAAGTTGATTCTAATACCTGAGTCTATCCTGGAGTACAGAGAGAGACAGTTGAGTAGGAGGACTATCAGGGAATATCTAGTGAAATGGAGAGATTTGCCAGTGGAGGATGCTACATGGGAGAGCGAGGATATTTTGCAGCATCCGGAGTTGAGATTGCTTGAGGACAAGCAATTTCAGGAGGGGCGGACTGTCATGTCCCCTTCTAGTTGACATCTCTCAGAGCTGATGATTAGCCTATTATGCGACCCTCGTAGGCTGATAGGATGAATAGAGGGTCTTGACGGAGCTTGGCTTGGCTTCAGTTGTCAGATTTTTATCAGTTGGCTTTTCGTCGGGCTCATTCAGACACCATTTGCCTGGATTGCTATTTTTAGCGGTGTTGGCTCGGAGCACCCCTGCTATTTTTAGCAGTATGATTTGGTCACGTGCAGAATCACTCCCTTATTCGGCAGCTTCAGGCGGTTCGTGAATCGGACATATTTTGAGGGAGATATTAATATTTAATTGATTTAATTAAATATTAATTTTTCGGAGCTTATATTATAAAGTTATAATATTTTAATATTTATAACTTAAGTGAATTGCTGAAGGGGGTCGACCATCATTGAAGGGGCCATTTTTAATTATAATTTATAATTAAAAATGTGATTGAAGACTATTGAAATATTAAAAGGAAAAAGTTTGAATTTATTTTAAATGATGCCAATTGAGAAAAGTCGCACTTTTCAAGAATATAAGGCTTTTGCATTGGGATTCGAGCCATTATGTTGATTATTGAATTTTTGAGCAAGTCTTCTTCCGGAGAACGAAGCCTAGGGTTTCTGTTGTCTACAGGCATTGGAGAACGAGCCATCTTCAGTGTTGCAATTCAGAGACTGTGAAATAACAGTTGATCTATTGCTTTCAGAGAGATTTCTTCATTCAGAAGTGATCACAGAACATTCACAGAGTATTTACTTTCAGGGTTTCAGTGTGAGATTCATCCAACAGGGTTTCTTCAGTTGAGGCGCCTATTTCATTTAGATCTGGAGACTTCAAGAAATCCGTACTTTTTATTTGTTTGCTTGCTGCTGTACTCAGGCCGTACTTTACCAGCTGCAGGCCGTACCATCTTAAAAAGGGGCGTACTTTTGTTTAAGGCAAATCGCCTTCTTTATTGGCAGTCAGACTTCACAACTGGGGGCGCACATATCACTGGCAGCTTATTCTTTCATCCGGCACAGGGGAAAGTGCATATTCATTTCAGCCGTACCATTTCATGATGATTCCAAGCGGCTGCAAACTTCCAGGTTTTTAATAAATAAAGTTGTTATCTTTTTATTGCATGTTACCAGATCTCGAGTGTAATAATTATAGCAAATCAATAAATAGTCTGGCATCAAGAGATTCTGAAGATTCTATCATTTCATGAGTTGAAATATTTTATTTAAATTTATTTAGCAATTTCTTTCAAAATCGCCATTTTCATTATTCATGCAAAAACTCAAAAAAACCAAAAATACGCAAAAACAATCAAAAACACACAGTTTCAGAAGTTAGCGGAAACAGGGGTTTCTACATCCTTCCACATCTTTACTACAAAATGGAATTGGTGCACATAAAACTTCATTCAATCAATCAAGAGGAATAGGCTTATCTCTTAATGGCAAAGAAGTTGGTGGTCTTGCATAGTGCCTTGTGACTTCAGGATCAACTAACTCCTAAGTATCTGTTGGAGAAATAAACTGCACCCGAACTATAAAAAACCAATCACAAAGAGGGTTGGTAAATCAACGATAGAGCACCCCATTAACAAATCAGAGGTTCTAGGTTCAAATCCTTTCTGATCCATGGAAAGTTTAACATAGTATAAAATCCAAGCTAGGAGCCCTAAGCACCTACAATGTGGCGCAAGGAGAGTGTTAGATAAATGAACCATAGCCAAACTATAAAAGAAGCAGTGATAAAGTGGGTTGGTAGCTTAGTGGTAGAGTAGACCAACAACAAAGTGATCCTAGGTTTGAATCCTAGCTAGTCCATGTTAACTTTAACAATATCAACAAACTTCAGTTGCATAGTTAGATGTTGATCTTGAAGATACCACACAGATTGATAAATAGAAGCATACAAGGGCTTGGTTGGGATTCCATTGGATGAGGTAGTCCCTCTTATTTGTAGTGACTCAAATTTAAACTATGATTTTCATGTAGGCAAAGATGAGGCAAAAGCATAGTAGTAGCAACAAATGTAGTTGTCTAAATTTTGTCATTTTGCAATGTGGCCCTTTGGCCTTTTCATTTTTTGCTATGTGCACATTTGTAATGAAAACTCAAATGATTAGATATTGAAATGTTGCTAATTTGTATGCAACTCATATGCATTCTCAATTTAGCTCTAGTGTTTCTTAATATGGTTATATAATAAATATATTGAATGCCTTATCATATTAATATTTCAAATTTCCTATACTTTTTAATTGTCATTCCTTGCCATCCCCTAAAAAACAGGCCTCCCAAAAGAGCCATCCTGAAAATGTCTATTTCCAAAGTGTTTCAGGGACATGGGGATGCTTAGGGGACATCTTGAAAACTTGGGGACATCCCAAAAATTTAAAAGGGATGGCCTGTCGTCCTCAAGATGAGCGAAAACATTTGTGACGTCCCCAGGACAATTAGTCATCCCCATTAAAAAGTAACATATAAAAAAAAAAACCAAAACTTAAAAAAAAAAAAATTATATTGTTTGTTGGTGGGCCCCCACACCCCAACTTGCCCTAAATGAGGAAAAACAACCTCATTTGTCTTCTAAGTTCATTTTTGTTTATCCAAAAACATTGCAGCCAAAAGAGAGAAAACAGATTTTTTAAGCAAGGTTTGAAGGAGTGGTTGGAAGAGAAGTTGAATCTAGGGCATCATTGGTAGTAAAACAAATAAATATTGAAAGAGGCGAGGCATTCTATCATTTTTTAATTTTTTTAATTCAAAGTTTAAAGTAAGAAACGTATTTTTATTTTTTTTTTAAATTTCAATTTAAACTTGCATTATATCTCAAAATAAAATGAGCAGTATTGGCAATGAGAGTAGTGACAATGAAATAGAAGAAAATGAGACAAATATAAGAGTTTCAGCTTCATCAAAGTGTGGAAGTGTTGGGGATGGAGGAAAACAGCCACCAAATCCATTTGTGTGCCCTTTCCTTGTCTTGAAACCTTATGCAAAGGGCTCTTTTAACTCAAAAAAACCTCTTCTCCAACTTGTGACAACCATAGATGCCAAAAAGAAAAATTAGGGGGGAGTAGGATGTGGTTGTGTCAGATTTGCAAGAAAGATTTTAGGAGCTACACAAGGGTTTTGTCTCATTTCTTGGGTGTTATAGGCCATGGAGTTAAGGTTTTTCCAAGCATAAAGGAGGATGAGAAGGTAGAGACTCATAGATTGCATATGGAGGTAGAAATGAGGTCTAAAGGTGTGACAATGTCAATACATTCTTTTGGATAATTGTCTATGCCTATGCCATCCATGGTTGGTAGCGGTAGTAGTGATATTGCCACAAGAGGAAATAGGAAGATTAGCGGTAGTTAGAGGCCAAGGACAGTTGCAGGTATGTTCAATGTGCAGGCATGGGATGTGACAAAGTCTTCCATTGCCAAAAAAGGTTATGCCCATGCCATCCTACATGTGGCTCATTCCTCTTACTTCAAACAAATGATCAAAGATGTATGCCTCTATTGGCCCCTCATTTGTTCACCCTAGAGATCATAAACCATGCACTACCCTCCTAGACAAAGAATATTCTAAGGTTAGTTTGCTAATGGAGGATATGAGGCAAACTTGGATCAGGATAGGTTGTTCTATTATGATGGATGGATGGACTAATATTAGACATTGGCCACTCATCAATATCATAGTCACATGCCCAAATGCTCTTATTTTCTTAGAGCCATTGATTGTTTAGGGAAAAATAACGATGCAAACTTCTAGTTTAAAATTTTAAAAGAGGCCATAGAAGAGGTTGGGGCCTCAAATGTTGTGCAAGTGGTCACTGATTCAACACATGTGAAAATTGGTCGCTATGATGGTGGAGGGTGCTTACAAGCACATCTTTTGGACCCCATGTGTTCATGCATTGAAAGACATAGGAGAAATAGATTGGGTGAAGCAAGTCGTGGCAGAAGTTAGAGATATTCAAATGTTCATTTGCAACCACTACACCTCACTTGCTCTCTTCAGGACGTTTTCAAAAAAGGAATTCCTCAAACCTATGAAGACAAGATATGCCAATTACTTCATTTTGTTAGAGAGGATGTTTGAGATACATGAGCCTCTACAGTTAATGATGGTGAGTTCAAAATGGAGTAGATGGCCTAATTCAAGCTTTACTGAAGGAAAAGCCATCAAACAAATGATCCTTGATGACAATTGGAGGTCCATAGTGATCCATCAAACAAATGATCCTTGATGACAATTGGAGGTCCACTGTGAGGTAAGACATTGCTGACTTTAATAATAAATTGTTGATTTTATTAAATATTAAATGTTAAATTGCTGATTTTATTATTAAATTTTTTATTTTAATATTTTAATATTTTAATTTTATTGTTTAATGTTTCAACTTTCAAAGTTTCTATTTGTCAATTAACTTGTCAATCAATGTTTTTAAAACTTTTGTTTGCATTTTGCAGATATGTTTGCTCCTTCATCTCACATGTAGATGTAATTAGATATGCTGATACGAACTCTCCTGGTCCTTGAGAGATATATGAGACATTTGACACCATGCTTGGAAAGATAAAGCAAACGATTTTGGCTAAGGATCCTAGTTTGGAATTATATGAGTAACGTGTTAAGCCCATTGTGATGCAGAGGTGGAACACCATGAACACCTTGCTTCATATAGCAGCCTTTGGATAGTTGCCTCCTTGTGATGACAAGAGGTAAAAGAAGGGTTAATGAAGGCCTTTCAAAAGATGAATTTAGTTGAGTCTACAATACTTCGCTCACAATGGCTTTCCTTCACAAATCTTTGTGGTGCAACATTCAATAAACCAAATGTGAAGATTGAGAGAGCTCAAACTAACTCTATTGGATGGTGGACATGGCACAAGAAGGATACACTAGATTTGAGGATGCTTTCCATTCGCCTCCTTTGATAGGTTGTCAATTCCTTTGTTGTAGAGAGGAATTGGTCCACATATGGCTTTATCCACTCCCTCAAGAGGAATAGGCTTACCTCTAGACAAGCAAAGAAACTAATGGTCGTGCATAGTGCTCTTTGACTTCAAGATTGTCAAACTCTAGAGCATCAACAAACTCCAACTTTATGATGAGATGGTAATCCCAAAGACGTTGCCCAAATTGATGAGGAGGCACAAGAGGGATTGATTGGGATTCCATTGGATGAGGCAAACCCTAACAGTGGTAGTGACTCAAAGGAGAATTTCGATTTTGATGCAGTGTTAGCAAATGTAGATTATGGGTAGCAATATAATGCTGTTACACTAGTGCCATGTTATATGGTACTTGATTATTAAGTGATTTGGTGTCATATCAAGTAAAAATAATCATTATTATTTGACACTAAGGCTGAGCAGTTAGGGTTTGGAGCATGCCAATAAATAAATAAAAGCCATCAAACGTTGACAAATACATTCTATGCTCATTTCACATATTTTCAGACCTAGAGTGGACGACTATAACAGGCAAAGCTCATCTATCAATTCAGAAACAAAAACCCTCGGATCCAAAGATCAAAGGACAAAACTCTTTTGGTTTCTTGTAGGCAATTTCATCCAAGGTATGCATTGAACTAAAAGCATTCTCTTTTTATTAGCAAACTGATTGATTGTGGGACAGCTAGAAAAGCATTATATAATAGCATCAGTTCTGATTTGAGAAAAGATCTTCCATCAAGTGCTTGATTTCTAACTAGTTCCACACTATCATTATTCCATTGATGTATTATGGCAGATATTATTATTCCTCTATTGATGTATTCCAGCAGATTTTATCAATAAAATACACAGCTCAAGTGTTATCATTAAGGTTTACTTTGTTATATGCAATGCATTGTTCTTTTCTTCTTGGCATCATTGTGATTATAAAATTAAAAATAAATAGAAGGCATCACATCATAAAACCTAGACAGCCTCTACTTAAAGCATGCAACCCAATATACCCCTGTACAAGCTTTAAATAAACACCAATCAGCCCTATACCTATGAATGGGTCAAGAGATTGTAGGAATTTAGAAAGGAAAAAAGATTGGCCTATTCCAAAAGCAAGTATCAAATTGAACTTTGATGGTGTTTCTAGAGGTAATTCTGAAATAGCAAGAGTAGGTTATATTATATGATGGTAGGCGTAAATTCTTGTGTGGTCAATGTTGGCTACTTGGTTCAAAAACTGATAACAAAGCAGAGTGGAAGGCATTAATTGCTGATCAAAAACTTGCATATAAGGAAGGATACTCTGATAGAGATTAAAAGAGACTCACGAATTGTAATCACTGCATTGAAGAAAGGCAATAGTCCGAATTGGAGGATGAGATCACATCTCAAGTAGGTGAGTATATGAATAAATAAATTCAAGGTGGTAATCCATCTCCATTGTTATCAACAAAAAAACAATGCAGCTGAATTTTCAGCTAACAAGGGAGTAGAAAGTGCTATTATATTGTGTACAGAGAGTTTGGATATGCATGATTGGGAGGGCCTTAACATTCTTGTCGAAAACAATGTCAAGGCTTCCCATATAATATCTTTCTAAGTTCCAAGAGCACTTTAGCGGCAGCTGCCACAGGTGCATTTATGATAGCTTGCAATAATTGAGCTTTGCACATTAAGAGTTTGTGTGTAGGGCTTGTTGTAAGCTTTCTGTAATGCATAGGGAGAGTATCATAAGGCAGAAGATGCAAACATTTTGTGTCATTCTTATGGTGGTTTAGTGTATAGGTGGGTGTTTTGCAATAGAGTGTTAGCTGGGAGTGCTTTGGCATTGCTTAGATTTATTCCAAATGGCGGGTCATGGTATTCAATCACCCAAGCATCCACTGAGGAAAGGGCAAGTTTCAGACTTTCAATAACAGAAAATTCTTCATTGTTTGAGTATGCAAGCTTCAAATCTGGTTAAAGTTTTATTGGGTTTAGAGGGGGTGATAGATGCAGGTAATTGTTTATTGTGAGCTACAATATTGGCTAATTTTCATAAAAAATTGGATGTAGTTGTCAGCAATGAGGAGGTGTGTTGTATTATTTTGGATTTGTTGTTTTTTAATGCAGCAGTGGACAAGGGTTTGGAGGATACAACACCTCCAATTTAGGGTTTTGGCATCTTTACTCCAATAGAAGCAAAAAACATGGTGACTATAGAGGATTTTAACATGCTCAATAAGGATGTTGGAATCCACATGGATCTGTTCCAAGATATTACAATGGATATTAAACATATGGTTGTTTACCATCATAATGGATACTCAAAATGACACACAAGTACTCCTTTTTGGCATATGCAAATGACACTTTGGCTAGAGCAGCTCAAAGGGCTGAGTTAATTAATGATATTTGGTTGGCAGGTCTAGATTCTTCTTCTATCTCTCCTGTTAGGGTGGAAGTTGTGCTGGTTACAAGCAATGATGAGACTACCAAAGTTGGTGTAAGCTGGCATTCCATTCTAGGTGGAAGGCATGTTTCATGTTGGGGAATCTTCAATTTTTATTGGTATCTCCATTAGCTAGTAGGGTTGGGTAGAGGTTTAGTGGGTGTTGTACTATTACAAATATCTTTTTCTTCAGCTTCATATCGGTAGGGTCTTTAGTCAGAGCTAGCCTGGTGTATTCGGCCTTGTGTAGTTGATGGATTTCCCAAGCCATAGGTTTTGTACCCTAATGCAATATATTCCTATATGTTCCTATCAACCATGCTTCAGTATGCACAATATTTTGACTTTTGTTTAGTTCTTTTTTTAAGTATAAACCTATGCTCCCCAAGGAAGTGCCCCTACTCAAAATGACCCCATCCCGTATACAAGACATTTCAATGATAGGAACGGGTAAGAAACATCCCCACCCTGTCCCTTTTTTTGAAAAATTTACGCAATGTCCCTGAGATGGAAAATTTGTTTTAGGGGATGCCTAGGTACAAGGCGCGGGTCAAGCACTTTTTGGAGCATTTTTTGTAAAAAGGCATAAGTTTACAAGGAAAAAAAAAGGATGGGTGGGTCCACAAGGACCCCCACACCCCTTTAAACTAAAACTTAACCTAAAACAATGTAATGTCCCCATTTTGGCCATACGCTCTTCTTTGATTGATAGCCTATTTCCGGAAATCCGTAGGTTGATCAAATGTGAAATTAGGGTTTCCTTGCTTGGAGGTTTGTGGCATTTCTAGGTATTTACTATTTTTAGTAAATACTAATTTTGGCAGTTGGGTTAGTTGGCTTTCATTAAGTCTTGCTTCCAGCTCAGTTCTACTTTCTGTTGGTTTTGAGGTAAACTTACTATTTTTGGCAGTGGCTATTTTTAGTAAGTCTAATTTTGGCATGGCATCATCAGCAGTTCAACTCAAGTCATCTTGTTATCCATTAGTCTCAGTTTGGCTTTGGGTTTGGTTTTCTCCTTGGACTGAGTTTCAGACTTAGTCAATTTTCATGTCTTGAAGTTGTACCCCATGCCTAGGCTTGATGACTTCAAGTTGTTTTAAAGAAGGGACATAAAGGGGTCAAGTGAGCATTTAATTATTTAATAAATGCTTTATTGTTGCAATATGAAATGGATGCCTAAAGGGGAAGTTGAATGATATTTTATTATTTCAAAAAGTAAAAGGCAAAAAGGTGGCGTCCTTTTGGAAGTTGAAGTGATTCAACTTCTTGGAATTTGAAGAGTTCTTGTTGCTTCATTTGCCAACAAAAGCTTATATATTGCTGCTGTTTGAAGAGCTGATTATCTATGAATTTATGCTAATGTTATGCTGTCGAAATGACAACTTGGTTTTTACTTCGAGGGATGCTTACCTCCTAGTTTCAATCCAATTTCGTGTTTGAAATACAACACCTAGTTGGTTTTCATTGCTGCTTCTCATCCAGACTAGCAGATTGAGCTCAACAGTTGAAGTTTTTAATGATATTTCCAGTTTTGAAGTTGCTGATGCAGTCACAGCTGAAAGTGGTTTTTGCATACAGCTTTTTGTGTGAATTTAATTTGCTTGTGGGTACTTTTCCAATCCATTCCTACACCCAAGGCGACCATCTTTGGAGAGTTTCAGATTTTAATTTTGAGTTGTTGATTTTTACTTGTCAAAATCGCCCCTCATGAAGGCCGTACCATTCTTGCTGCATTGGGATTCGTGTAAGAATTAAATTACGAGTTTTTGTTGCTGTTTCTTCATCTAATGTTGGGCGCCTATCTTCCAGCAGCTCATTGGTTTTCGTTTCACACAAAACGGAGGTATTTTGAGTGAGTTGTGAATATTTCTTTGAATTTCACAGTTGCTGATCAGAATTTCCAGAATTGTTATTTTACATCAGACTTGTTTAAGTTTGAATCTTCAGTCCTTTCTTCATCATTTATTGTTGATGTCTAACATGGAATCATCCAGTATCATGGTACATTGAATCTATTGTAATTTTCATGTAATTTGCAGCTCTTTTTCCATATTGTAAGACTGTAAACAGTAGTACTGTTCCAGTCCTTTATTGCTGCAATTCTTTCTTTAATTTCACATTAGTACCCCTGGATGGTTTACCGCCAGTGTGGATAATTGGATTTGTATTACTCTTGTACCCACTCTCAAGTGGTGAATCCCCACAACTCTGTGGATGCCCGCCGCAGCGGACGAATTGTTTTAATTGTAATCTTTTCCCCCCACTGTTTGGTGGTAGTGTGGAAATGCTCTTCATGGCTGGTTATCCGCCTATTCATTTCTAGTTTCAATTCAACACTCCGTCATATGTTAGCACCTCGCCCTCAGTGGGATCTTGAGTGCACATTCTTGACGTTGAGTAGTTTCTTTCAAGTATTTTTCATTTAGCTCCTCCACCATATGACAACACCTATTCCTCATTGGGATTGAGTGTGCATTCTTGGTGTGAGTTCTTTTCAAGTTTGGTTTTCTATTTGGAGCTAACGCTAATCAAGTTGGTTAAGTGCTGGTTATGTTGTGTTACTTCATCGAAAAAATTGGTTAGCATATTTCAAACAACCCACCAAAACAACTAAAAAAAACTAATTTTGACATTTTCCGATTTGTGAAGATAAAGAGTAGCAATGAGAAGAGAAAAGTAGTGGTAAGAAGGCAATAGACCATCCAATCAACGTCGTTTGAGGCAAGTTTACCATATATTATTCATTTGTACATATTGCTCTGCATTTTTTTATTTTTTATTTTGAAAGCTCCAAACACTTAGGGAAGGTTTTTTGTTTATTTTTGGTTCTATGTTTGCACTTGCAATTGTGTTTTAAATTTTCAACAAAAAGAACCAATGAGTAGCAGCAGGAATAGTGAAAGTGAAGAGATTGAAGTTGAAATGCAACAAACAACTAGAGGTCATAGAAGTATGGCTACCACTAGGGGTTCTTCTCAGAGTGGAGTGTAGCAAGGATTGCAAGCTAAGCAACCCATTTGAATGCCCTTCTGAACTCCTCAAAAACTATGCAACAGGCCCATTTGACCCCCAAAAACCTTTCTTATAATTTGCAACACACATAGACAAAGACAAAGAAAAAAGATTAGATGGGAGTAGAGTATGGCTATCTCAGTTGTGCAAGAAAGACTATAGGGGAAGCTATACAAGAGTTTATTCTCACCTTTTGTGCATAAGTGGACTAGGTGTAAAAGGTTGTGAAGCTATTACTCTAGTTGAGAAGGCCAAAGTAACTAGGTTGCACATGGAGGGGGAGGCAAGAAAGAAGGGAATTTCAATGTAGAGTATGTAGCCTAGTGTGCTATTGCCTACCAAAACCATAGATGTTAATAGTCAAAAGGGAGAGGATTCTACTTTGACCAAGGGAAAGAAAAAACTACTAGTGTTTTAGGGTTGTTTAAACTTTAATGCACAATCACGAGATGTGTTCAAGTCTTCTATTGCTACATTTTTTTATGCTCATGCCACACCATTTCATGTGGCTCATTCTCCCTATTTTAAATAAATGGTCAAAGATGTGATAGTTGTAGATCTCTCATTTATCCCACCTAGAGAACATAAGCTACACACCACCCTCTTTGATAGAGAATATTTTAAGGTGAGTGTTCTAATGGAAGAAATGAGGCAAACTTGGATAAGGGAAGGTTGTTCCATCATCATGGATGGAAGTACCAATATCAAACATTGGCCACTCATCAATAACATTGTCACATATTCAATTGGCTCTTATTTTCTTAGAGCTATTAGTTGTTCAGGAAGTGAAAGGATGCAAACTTCCAATTTCAGATTTTGAAGGATTTCGTAGAAGAGGTTTGAGACTCTAGTGTTGTGCAAGAGGTGACCAAGTTAGCCTATGTAAGTTAGCTGGATTGATGGTGGAGGGTGCTTACAAATACATTTCTTGGACACCATGTTGTGTTTATACATTGAACAACACATTGAAAGGCATTGGGAAGATAGATTAGGTGAAGGAAATGGTGGTAGAAGCTAGAGGAATACAGATGTTCATTTGCAACCATCACACTTCAATTGCTTTGTTCATGATTTTTTCGAGAAAAGAATTCCTCAAGACTCTGGATACTAGATATGCCAGCTTCTTCACTTTGTTAGAGAAAATGGTTGAGGTGAAGAAGCCTCTATAGTTAATGGTGGTTAATTCAGAGTGACGTAGATGGCTAAAGGCAAGCGCACCTAAAGGAAGGAACACGAAACAAAAAATCCTTCACGATGATTGGTGGTTCAAAATGAAGTAAGAAATTGCTGGTTTTATTATTAATTTTTTTAGAAGTTAATTTTTTAATGTTACTAACTCGTAACTTAGTTTCTTTTTTTGTAATAGCATTTACTCTTTATCATTTGAGTCTTCAATTCTTAATCCTTTTTGAAATTTTAATTTTTGTAACTTGTTTGCACTTGTAAATATGTTTGCTCCTTCATCAAACCTATTGTGAAAGTCATAAGATATGCTAATACAGACCCTCCTAGCCTTGGTGAGATAGCATATTTGGGCAAATGAAGCAAACCATTTATAGCAAGGATCTTACTTTGAGAGTATATTAGGAGCATATTATGCTCATTGTGATATGGTGGTGGTACACTATGAACAACCCACTTCATATGTCAACTTATGCTCCAAACCCCATGGTATCTAGCTAGGCTTGGAAAACTGTCTTCATCTCATGATGAAGAGGAGAAAGAAGGGCTCATGAAGGCGGTTCAAAAAATGTAAACTAATAAGGACTTAGGAGTCTTCTATACTTCACAAACAGCGACTTGCCTTTGTCAATCTCTATGGTCCATCCTTCAACAAACCAAAGGCAAGGATGGATAGAACTACATTAGATCAAACCGAACCTATTAGATGGTGGATGTGGTATGGCAAGGATGCACCAAAGTTGAGGATAATTGCCACTCGTGATCTTTCACAAGTTGTCAAGTGTTTTGTTGCAGAGAGGAAATGTTCCACATATAGCTTCATCCAGTCAATCAAGAGGAATAACCTTACCTCTAGAAGATCAAATAAGTTGGTGGCCATACATAGTGCCTTGCAACTACAGGATCGACAATCCCCTAAGTATCACCAAACTCCAAACTCACATTGGGATGTTGATCCCAAAGATGCCATACACATTGATGAGGAGGCTCAAGAGGGACTGGATGGGGTTCGATTGCATGAGGCAGCCCCTCATAGTGGTAGTGACTCGAACATGGACTCGTACTCTAATTTTGATGCAAACCTACTAGACGTAAATGTTGATTAGGAACAGTTATACATTTTCTATATTTTTATCATTTTGTAACTGAAATTTGCAGCCTTTGGGCATTTTGTTGTAATTCTTATGTAATATATATAGACATTTGTAATATCTTCTCTTGTATTGAATGATATTTTAAAACAATTTTCACCATTTTGACACATGTATACATTTTGTCAAACAGTTGTCTTGCCTTTAAGTTTGGAAGGTTTCAGAACTTATTTCACCTAACAGTACATTCAATATGATTTGTACATACAAGGGAGATTTATATTTTGTTCATTGCAATATCAAAGTTGATACATAAAATGCAAAGAATACCATACAACTAAAACAACAGAATTTTTTTTTTATTACATTCTGATTCAATAAATATTTCTTGTTCACAATTTCTAGTGATACTAATGCATAGAAATACAACTTGC
>VDFB02176866.1:0-27592 GCA_007258455.2 Sequoia sempervirens
ATACCCATGAGGAGAAACAAACAACACACCAGCTCAAGAACCATTTTGCATGCAAGAACCATCAAAGAATAGTTTCCAGGATCTTTCAGTCATGTACATAAGATGCTCATCTGGAAAGTTGACTTGAATGGGCATATTATCTTGAATAGGGAAATTAGCTAGTTGATCTGCAATAGCTTGGCCTTTGATTGCTTTTCGCTCAATATACTCTATGTCAAATTCAGAAAGAATCATCATCCATTTAGCAAGTCTACCCGTGAGAGCAGCTTTACCGAGCAAGTATTTGAGAGGATCAATTTTTGCTATGAGGTGTATGGTGTGCGCGAGCATATAGTGTTGCAATTTTTGAGAAGAAAACACTACTGTGAGGCTAGCTTTTTCAATACTAGTATAATTAACCTCATAAGAAACAAGAGTGCGACTAATATAATATATGGCCCTTCTTTCCCTTGTTCATCTAATTGAGCCAACAATGCCCCCAGTGAAGATTCAGTAGCTGAGACATATAAAATGAGAGGTTTTCCTGGAATGGGAGGCATTAAAATGGGAGGATTTGCCAAGTATTCTTTAATTTGATCCATGCTCTTTTGGCAATCCTCATTCCAGACACATTGAACACCTTTATGCAAATTTTTGTTGAAAGGTTGTGCTCTATCTGCCAATTGTGAAATAAAACTCCTTATGGATTGAAGGTGCCCTTGAAGACTCCTCATTTGGCTGAAATTTTTGGGAGGTGGCATGTTTATAATGGCTTGAACCTTTTTAGGGTCCACTTCTATTCCTTTAGCTGAAATGATGAATCCCAATAATTTGCCAGAAGTAACACCAAATGCACACTTTTTTGGGGTTTAACCTTAGTTGAAATTGTTCCATGCGATCTAGAATCACTTCTAAATCAGCCAAATGTGTTCCTCTTCTCTTAGACTTAGCCAGGGTGTCATCCACATAATCTTCCATATTCTTATGCATCATGTCATGGAAGATAGTTGTCATAGCTCTTTGGTAAGTAGCTCCTGCATTTTTCAATCCAAAGGGCATGACATTCCAACAATAAGTACCCCAGGCACATGTGAATGTAGTCTTTTCTTGATCCTCAGGAGCTATCTTGATCTGATTATACCCAGAAAAACCATCCATCAAAGAATAGATCTCATATCCTGCTGTCATGTCCACTATCATGTCTATGTTAGGAAGTGGAAAATCATCCTTTGGGCATGCTCTGTTAAGATCTCTAGAGTCTGTGCAGATTCAAATGGTTTTATCATGTTTAGAAACAGGTACAATGTTGGAAATCTAGTCAACATAGTCTATGGCTCTAATGAATCCTGCACCAAGGAGCTTTTCTAATTCAGCTTTCACTAAAAGAGCTATATGAGGGTGCATTTTTCTCAACTTCTGTTTGACTGGTTTCACACCTGGAGCTATGGACAAATGATGCATAATGAGATTAGTGTCCAACCCTGGCATGTATGAGTATGTCCATGCAAAGTTAATTTCCTTCTTTTGGAGGAACTCAGTATAGGCTTTCTTTTCTTCAGGTGAAAGATTTAGCCAAGTGTACAATTTTTGGAACTTCCTCTGTGCCCAAATTAACAGCTTCTATAGGTTCAACCAATACTGATGATCTATCCTGGAAATAGCTTGGGAGACTATCAAGTACCTCATCCGTAGGTGCCTTTGGGAGGTTTTCACCTTTGGATACGTCTTTTATTTTTACTTTTTTTGGTTCTGACACCGCCACATAGTGGTTTTCGCCATCAAAACTCTTATTCTTTTTTTCTTTTCTTTTTATCTTGTGACTAAGGTACTTGATGTCAGGTTTTGTCATACTGGTAGCCAGTTCACTGGTGGAAGAGACTACAGGTTCAATGGCATTTAGATAGTAGGTGATCTCATAGTCATTGTGAAATGTCAAGAGTTGAGGCTCTTGGTAACATTGAGACCAATCAATAAGGTTAGGGTGAACAAGGGGTAGGTTGATGACTGGTTTAAGATTAAGGATATAGGTGGTGTCATCTCTAGTGACTATAGAATTGGAATCTGTCAAGTTTCCCTCTAAAGTGTCTAAATCAGAATTTATCCTAGCAAGCGAAGAATTGTCTACTAATGTGACATGTGGGTTCCCATCTTCTAATCTAACACATGACTCGTCAGTTACATCAGGTTGAGAACTATAAGCGTGGACAACATCCATATCCAAGTCAACTGTTGCATCTGAGAGTGAATCCCATTCAAACTCATGAGAGTCTATTTCTGAATTATTGTTGGAGCCTCGTGATGTAGAAGCCTCAAGATTTGGAAGAGGCTCTTCTCCTCTAGCAATTTGCTCAATCACAAAATTATCTGAATTATCACCATCCGTTGCAGCTGGGATGGAGACACTATCCATAGTCAATCTTGCATTCATATAGTCACTATCTATTGCAAATGAGATAGGAGGACTATCAATTATTAAATCTCTTGAATCTTCCCAAAGGAGATTTGTTGAAGGTACCCAATCATCTGTTATGTCTTGTTGATTGGTCAAATCTGGTACATATTCTGTGTCATCTTTACTATCCCTCCTATCAAAAATGGGGACAGTGCATTTATTGTTGTTCATAAAGCCTAGGCCAACCGGTTTCTTAGACTTACGTGCAAAAAGATCATGATTGAGTGGTTCGGCTCTAGCATCTAACCTGTGACTAAGAGGGCCATATCTTGGATAACCCATCTTCTTAACAAAAGTATATCCTCTCCCATAGGACTTAGGAGAGGGGGAGAAATTTTCATTGTTCTGGTATTTCTCCTCTTTGTATGTCCAATCTCGAACAGCTACTTCCTCTTTTTCATCTTGTATTGGTACTGAGGATTCAACAAACTTGTCAAATAGTGTCATTGCTGAAGATGATGGTTTCATCTCCTGTGAAGGCTTTCCATATGTCCTAGGGGAAATAGGAATCTTTGCAAAAGAGTCAAGTTGATACCCCCCATGCCAAGGTCTACTGACTTAAATTTGTTTTGATAGTCTGCTAAAGTTGTTTCATAATCCTCTGCTGCTCGGTTAAGAGGGACATGAACATTAGATGAGATTGAGTTAATTGATAAGGTGTTATCCCCCGGTATGCAAATTTTTGTTCCATTGTAGGGGAACTTAACACACTGGTGATAGGTAGACGGTACTGCCTGCATATCATGAATCCATGGTCTACCTAGTAAAATGTTGTATGCAAGGGGTCCAGTATCAACAATTTGAAACAAGATATCCTTTTCAACTTGGCCAATCCTGACAGGAAGGACAGCCAACCCCTTAGAACTTCGTTCTACCTCATCATAGGCCTTTATGGTGATCTTCTTTCTAGTGTCGATCACTTGCTCTGAATAGCCCAAAGTTTTTAACAAATTCAAAGTACAGATATTTAACCTAGCACCCCCATCAATCAACACGCGCTTGACACGGGTTTTATGAATCATGACGTCAATGTGAAGGGCAGGATTGTGTGGATGGCTTAGGGATTTGTCATCATCTTCAGAGAAAGATAGGTAATGTGGGCTAGTAATGTGATTCACCATGCCTTGGAATTGGTCTATATCAATGTTGTTGGGGACATTTGCTGTGCGCAAAGCATCCTCAAGGATCTGCTTATGTCTAGGGGACAACTCTAGAAGCTCTAAGATTGAGATCTGTGCTGGAGTTTTCTGTAACTGATCTACAAGATTGTAGTTTGGTTTGAGAGCAGTGGTGGACTTTATAGTGACATTCTTGGATGCCACTTGCTTGGATTTGTTGGATGGACCTGAACTAGGCCCTCTGAGAATAATAGGGGCTTGACTCCTGGTAACAGCATTAAGGGCTTGGGAAGATAACCTAGAATGAGGACCTCTCAGCACCACAACAGGTTGGTTGTCAAAAATAGGGGGAGAGTCATAACCATGTGGGTCCTTACTCCTTATCATATTAACACTTGGCTCCACAACTTCAAGCATGTTTATCACATTTTCTGCCGCTGTATAGGTGTAGTTGATTGCAGCTTTGCCATTCTATGATTTAGAGGTTTCCCCCTTGTCGTAATTAGGAAAAGGTTCCTTAAAAGCCTTATGATCAACATTGGTATTTAGGCCATCAACTTGAAGCTTTCCACTTTCTATAAAATCTTGGACGATATGTTTTAATCTCCAAATTTTTTCAATAGTATGGCCAGGGCCATTATGAAATTTACAGAATGCCTTGTCATCCCACCAATGTGGCTTAGGATCTAGAATGTGAAATTTTGCAGGATCCTGAGGATGTGCCAAGTTGTTAGCAATGAGAGTTTTGAGAATATCCTCATATGAGTCACCCAATTTGGTAAATTGCCGCTTCTAGTTGTTGGGCCTCTCCTGATATCTTGGTTTACTTTCTTGTTGTGGAGGTGCATTAAGCTTCATTGCTTGCACAACCTTAGTCAAATTAAGAACACTTTGATCTCTTGATTGGGAAGAATCCACAACTCCATCATTGACAACTTGTTTGTTTTTGTTCCAATTGTTGTTCTTCCCTTTATCCTTATTGTTGTGTTGACCATTGTTGGTATTATTGTTATGTCTGGTCAAAATGCCTTGTTCTTTTAGAACATCCTCAATGCGGCATGCAGTTTCAATCATGGTATCAAAGGAAGTGAAGACTATCTTTTTGATCTCATATCTCATTTCAGGCACCAAATTACTAACAAGTATGTCAATCTTTTCATCCTCATGGATCGTCCTAGGATACCGAGAGCATTGTCTCCTCCACCTTTGCAAGAAGGTAACAAAGGGTTCCCCCTGATTTTGTTTCAAGTTGCATAGGTCCAACATAGTAACAGGTCTTGACAGATTATATGCGAAGTGTTGAACAAATCTATGAACAAGTTCTCTAAAAGTCTTGACAGGAGGAGTGATATTGGTAAACCATTCCATTGCTTGTCCTTTAAGACTCCTAGGGAACAACCTCATCAAATAGGAGTCATCCTGATGGAATTCAAAACTCATAGTATAGAACTGACGCACATGGTTGTGTGGATCACCACTGCCATCATATTTATCGAATTGTGGGAATTCCACCCTCTTTGGAAAATCTTTCATACTCACACTCTTGTCGAATGGATTAGGACAAATTAAGTCTAGTGAGAATGAGCTCTTAGGTTGCATCATTTTCTCATCATTTGCTTCATTTGGTAGATTTCTTCCTCTTGAGAGGGATTTTTCTTTTGTATTTTGTTGTCCACATCAAAATTATAAGGGACTCTGGCACCCTTGTTGATTAGACTTTCCAAGAACTTATCTTTGTTTTGTTCCAAATACCTCTCCACATACCGTTGGAAGATAGGCTCTTGTTGTATTCGCATGAAGTCTTGAGTATCAAAGTCATAATGTGAGCTACCACCTCCATGTTGGGAACCAGGATGTACATGTTGGGAGTGTGGTCTTGAATTTCTGGGAGGAGTTTTCCTCCTATAGTGAGCATACTGAGAGGCCCTTCTTCCTCTAGGACTAGGAGATCTAGAAGGGGTCCTTGACCGCCTTCTACTTCTTGGTGTTCTGGAAGGGGTGGAGGGAGGAGAATTATGTCCACTGTTAGCACCCCTTGTATTGTATTGTTTGTTTAATTGGTGGGCTAACTGCCTATCTTGCTCCTCTTGAGCGAGTTTCCTTTGTACTTCCAATAAAGCTTGGCTCTCTTCCTCAAGTTGTCTAAACTTTTCTTGCTTTGCAGCTTGTTCATCTAGAAAGGCTTTCTTTTCGCGTTCAATTCTTTTGAGCCTATCACTTGTGAACCTTGAGGTATGTTGAAGTGGTGAGCTTGGTCTAGACTGTTTGAACAAGTCATTGGTATACGTTGTATTGACATGAGCATCACGAGGTTCATTGTCTTGGTCTTCATGTTGTGACCATTGTTCTTGGTGAGCTCATCTCTTATACCTTTCATCCCATTGATGGGCATCCAAATATCTTGCATTAATGAGGGGTGAACCAGGTTGATCATCATGAGAAGAATTTCCAAATATCATGTTTTTTCTGTGTTGTTCATAGATATCATCAAGATTTTGATCCATGGCTTCCCTCTCTTGCCGAGTGACAGTATAACTCATATCCATACCTAAGTGGGAAGGTGCTGAGGGGGTACTCAAGTCACTAAAATGGCTCTTTGGGTCAAAATAGGTTTCAGACTGACTCCTAGGTGACTGGTCAAATATTGGTTCCTTTTCCTTTCTCTTTTGACGAGTCTGAACTGGGGGTAGTTGGTTAAAGACTATCTGAGGTCGCTTTCCTTGGCTCACTTGATATCTTGTTGTGACTAACATGAAAGGGAGAGTTCAGTAAATAGACAATTCTAAGAAACGTCAATACCAGACTAGGATAGTAAAAGTTTTCTCTTGTCCAAGAGAGATGGTGAAATAGAACTGTTGCAAATAGGTGCAAACCAACACTGCCACAGAGGTGCTCAATTCTTGGGTGAACACCCTAGCACATATGGATCAGGAGGATGACTTACACAAAGTGTACTGAGTTTGAATTGTATGAAAATGGGTGGACAAGGAGACTACTAGCACTCTCCAAGTGTGTTATCAAAGAGTCTAAAAATTTATCTATTTGACAGGAACAATTCCTAATTTTCCAATCTCAAGCAAAATCGCTATGAGATCAAGGATCACTAATTCAAAAGGTCAAGGACACATAAACCCTAAATACAGAACAGGTCTCTAAAACTGGGACAAGTCACCTAATCGAAGAACTCAGTATTTCAGTTTGTTGTTTGTTTTCAAAGATCAAGCAAGTATATCAACAGATTTTGATCAAGCACATAGGTTTCAATCAGACAAGTTGTGATACAAAAAGTAGTCGATAACAGATCTATCAAGGACAAAGCAACTTGATAGTATCGGGGGAGTCTTGTTTGAAGATGTTTGGACAATGTTTAAGACTCAAAAACAAACACATAGCTATCCCTACCAAAGAAAATGGTGAGAAGCCAAAACCTTTGCCCCATTGCTTATGTGCATACGTGCACCTCACACAGCCGTGTCACCCCCTAGAGGGCGCCCGTGTTTTTGGTGTTTCCAAGGACTCAACAGTGTATGTTCAAAGGTTACCCTTGTAGCAGGGGCCAGTGTCGTAACTGCCTCCAAACGTCCAGGTGTATGCCTATGATGGGAATCTGTGTATGATCAACATACAAAGAGATTCTTCCCCCTCCTTGCGTAAAGATTATGACTCCTTTCGGAGGTGAACCGGGTAGGAAACTAACTAAGAGGTTTTTACTTGGCTTCCATTCACAATAACCTTTGGTGCCTCTGATATAGAGCTCGGGCCTCGCAGCCACACCAACACCTGAAAATCACACACCCCCACAAGCAGGGCTCGAAGCGGCGCCACTTAGTGCAATAAACAGAGCTTTTCCATGATGATCGTCCAAGTCATGGAAAAGAAGTTACTATGGTCTTGGAGTCTTTAGACTCAACAAGACGTTATTTATTATAGTGAGGTGGAATCACCGGCGATAGGTGTGTACTCACTTGGGTCGTTCCCGGAGGTTCAACTTCTGGCAGACCCTCTAAAGGCGACACTGGACATGGCTCGGATTCAGGTTTCTGATTTTTTGATTCTCCCAAAAGGAGAAGAGCATACTTCTCTAGCCCGTCTTTTTACCCAAACACACTAAACAACCTTAATCACCGAGCTAGTTTCACTTCACCAAATCCACACGCTTTTGGGTTTCTGATTCTCTCAATGAGAGAAGAGCATAATCCCCTAATGAGTGAAAGTGCTAAAGATTCACTACCTTACTCTGCTCCCTAAGAGTTCGTCATATTAGTAAGATCATCAGGAGCCTGGATTTGTCCATGGTCATCACCTCCATGTAACAAAGAGCCAAATTCCCTACTTACTATCGAAACTCCTAAGAATTTTAATGAAGCCCTAATTAAACTATGTGAATTGAAAAGCAGGAAAACAAACACAATGTTTTTTTAAATAAGATCTTTGACAAGCGTAAGTGTTTGTTTTCAAGTCTTTGTCACGCATCCTGCAATCAAACCGTTAGTGTGTTTCAAGTTCTCTGACTGGCGTCCTACAGAAACTATCATGCTATGAAAAAAAAAATTCAGAAGAACCAGAAGAACAAAAGTTGGAATCTATCAAAAAAAAAAGAAAAGAGAGATTAATTAAAAATCTAATTTAATCTAGTCAAAAATTAATCTAAAAAGAATTAGTTAACAAAACTAAAGTTAAACTAAATTAATCTAATTTAAAACAAAACTAATCTAAATTAATAAAATTAAAAATCTAATCTAAATTAAAAAAAAATCCTCTTGGATCTTAAAAAAAACTCCTAATTGCACGTTTCCCAAGAAAATAACTCAAAAGATAAAGACTGAGTTCTGACAAATAAATTAGATATCTGGTAAATTTTTTGCAAAAAATAGGTCTGATATCTGAGAAGAGGGCAGAACCATCTTTCCAACGCCTATTTGTTTTCGAAAAACAGAGTCAGGATGCAAAAGTTATGCCTTCCGGAGTGAAAACAACAACTTCTGGCTTTGACAGGTGAAAAAGGTATCAAAATGGAAAAAAATCAGAAAAAAATACTAGTACCACTGAAACGGCTTCGGAAGTAGCTTTCCGACGATATCTCGTTTTTGAAAAACGGAGACCATATGCTCAAGATATGACCATTTTACTAAATATGCTCATTTAGGCTTTAAACCAAAATTTTTATTAATTTAAAGATGAAAAAAATTAATAAAATATTTAGCTGAACCTTCATGCACGAAAATTGACGTAGCATAGAAATCAAAATGGTACAGAAATCGATGTGTCCGTACGGATCCATACGGATTTTTTTGGGCAATTGTTTTAAAATTTTTCAAAACACTAAAAAATTAATTTTCAGCAAACTCTATCATATTTTATATGAAAATAGGGGTTTTTGGGCCTTCTGAGCACATCTATGGAGGCCGTTTTGCCCTAGCATGAACTGTTTGAGAGACCAAAGTCGAAATTTCTTAAAAAATGATGAAAAACCCCGCTAATCTGACAAAAAAAATATAATGGTGGGCGCCAAAATGTATAACTGAAAATATGTTATACTTCTGTGAATCCTTGCATGCAAGGATACTCAATAATGAGTCCTTGCAAATCAATTCACAGCTCTCTATCCGAGAAGAGCAGGGATTGATATTGTGGCCCTCAGATTGACCCAGTTACCCCTGCAAATATAGTCTCGGAAAGAGATTCAAAGAGGAGAAGCAAGAATGCCAATCTCCATGAATCTTGTTTTGCAATGCAACAATGAAAACTAATCTAAATGACTGTAAAATGCAATAAACAAAACTAATTTATTGAAATGAAAATTGATCTACATGCAATGCCATAAATGAATTACTTTGCAAATTAATCTACTATGAAGATTAAGCTAAAATGTAATATTAAACTATATGCTCTAAAACTAAGATGCTTATAAAATCAAACTAATGTGTAATCTCAAATGATAAAATTCAAGAAAATTTGTAGCATAAGTCTGATGTAAAAATTCGTGATCTTTTTTTAAATGAGAATGAGAGGGCTCATTTTATAGGCAAAAGTGGAATTGAAGGCAAATTCAGAAGCAATGTGGGATAAATAGAAAAATAGAAACAAATCTTGATTGGAATTCTTTTTTAGTTTATTTCCCTTTTAACTGATTTGTTTCCATTTTTTTCATCACAGGATATTCTTGAGAGGATATTTCATTTATTTTATTTAATTTAAGATGATAATATCTCTTTTAATAAAATAAAATAAGATTATGTAATTTAGAAATGAATATTAATAAAATAAAATAAAATTATTTAATTAAAAATAGATTTAATTAAATAGCATCATTTTATTTAAGTAATATTAACTTCAATTAAATAACATTATTTTATTTATTAAAAGGGATTTATTTCTTTTGATTAAATAAAATTAATGAAGCATTCAAACCTTAGGGAAAATTGAAACATTTGAAATAGTTATGAATTGATTAAGAAATTTGATTTGAAAATGCGACAATCATTGATTCAGAAAGTTGATGTTGACAAATTAAATAAATGGGGCCCAAAGTCTAGGTGACCATTTTAGGTTGCATACAACTGTACCTTGGTGGAATGGATCATAATAAGTAGGTTTAGGTGTGTAGGGGTCTAGCTTCTACGGAGGTTTTCATTTGAGTGTCAAGGTGTGATGCCCTAGGGTTGGACAAAGTCATTTTCATGAGAAATTGAGTTGTTGAGTGAGGGTTTTAGAGAAATGTTGAGAGAATGGTCTATGTAAGGGTTTTTTGAGTGTTTGTAGGTTATATGTGGGCTTTTTGAAGAAATGGTTTGGTTGGGTAAGCATTGGAGTTAGTGTTTTCATTAGAACCCTTGTGTATTGCATGAAAATGGAGGGATTTCTAGTTTGGCATTGTAGAAGCCTTGAATTAGCAAAAAACTTGAGGAATCTTGTGTTTTGATACATGAATTTAGACTGTTTGAAGATTTTATGTGAATGCAAGGTGTTTTGAGGGTACTTCATTTGTAAAATAGGGCTAATTCTAGTAGCCTTTTTGCAGGATAGTTTGTTGTTTCTCAATGATGGAACAAAGAAATCTATTAAGATCTTTTAAGATGGTGTGTGGGGATCTAGGAAAAGTCTAGTTGAATGCTTGGGCGTCCATTGTACGACATCCTCCAAAACATAAGCCCATTTGTTCTATTTTGATGGCTAGAAACCTTTTGTTGGGTGTTTTGGTAAAGTTAAGTGTTTTGTGTCAGGGATAGATTTCCTTGGTTGAATTTAATAATTTGGAGTTGGAAAGTGTGTTTCGCCACCTTTTTTACATCAAGGAGTACAAACCGGTTTAGAATCTTCCATCCCAAATTTCTTCAACAACTCTTTCACAAACTTAGATTGTGAAATGAATATCCCTTTATTAGTTTGATTCACTTGTAGACCAAGGAAAAAAATCAATTCACCAATCATATACATCTAAAATTCCTTTTGTATCTCTTCAACAAACTTTTTACACATGCTGTCATTTCCACCAAAAATGATATCATCAACAATAAAAACTACAAACAACATCTTGTTACCTTGAACTTTGAAGTAGAGGTTGTTGTCAATATAACCTTTGTTGAATCCTTGTTTTGTCGGATATTTTTCCAATCTTGCATACCAAGCTCTGGGAGCTTGCTTCAATCCATACAATGCTTTCTTCAACTTACAAACCATGTCTAGCTTGTTAGACAACTAAAACCCTTCAGGTTACTCCATGTACACTTCTTCCTCCAACTCACAATTTAGAAAAGCTAACTTAACATCCATCTGATACACCTTGAAGTCCTTGTGGGAAAAAAATGCCAATAACATTTTGATAGCTTCCATTCTAGCCATAGGGGAAAATGTTTCTTCAAAATCTATACCTTCAATTTGTGAATATCCTTTGCATACCAATCTTGCCTTATTCCTTACTACTCCATTTTCATTTAGCTTATTCCGGAACACCCATTTTGATCCAATCACATTTTTGTTCATAGGCCTAGGGACTATTTCCCATGTCTAATTATTTTCTATCTACTACAATTCCTCTTTCATAGCTTTCATCCAGCTTTCATAGCTATGACATCTGGTACATTTTATTCTTTGATCATAGTTTTAGTAGCTTCCTGTACTCTCCTATTTTTTCTTTCAACTACTCCATTCTACTATGGGGTTCTCAGAGTAGAAAACTATCTTTTTATTCCATGCTTCTCACAGAATGTATTAAATTCACCTGAAGTGAATTCACCACTTCTATTAGATCTTAAACACTTTATTTTCATATTTACTTCATTTTCCACTCTTTCTTTGAATGCCTGATTCTTTTCTCTGTAAAAATCAACCCATGTCATTTGAGTGTAATCATCAATAAGCAACATGAAATATCTATCACCACTTAGGCTTCCACTCTTAGTCAGACCACAAAGATCAAAATGTACTAACTCCAACATTCTGGTAGTAGAATTTTCCTTTCCCTTATAGCTACATCTTGTATGCTTCCCTAATTGAAAACTTTTGTAGATAGTATCAGTAGGTCTTGTGATTCTAGGTAGCCCTCGAACAATCTCCTTTGCATTGATCGTGACTAGGTTATCAAAGTTCACGTGTCCCATTCTCTAGTGCCATAACCAACTTTCACTAATCTAAGATACAAGACAATGACCATCAACTCCCTTCAGCTGATAGATGTTTCCATGAGTTCTTCTAATACCAATCATATCTCCATTTATGGATCCTTTTTTGATTCATAGGTATTGTTCTGAAACACAAGTTTAAATCCATTGCTACACATCTGACCAACACTCAAAAGGTTATGTCTCAAACCCTTCACATAATATACATCATCAATATTGTGCATTCCATCAAAACTAATTGAACCTTTTCCACAGATTTTAGCTCCCGAGTCATCACCGAACATAACTAAAACCACCATCATACCTCTTAAGTTTAGTGAACTTACTCTTCTCTCCAGTCATGTGATTTTAACATCCACTATCAATTACCCAATAGTCTTCATCTTTTCTTGCATGAAAAGTGGTTACCAAAGTACCTTCCATTCTATTCTTCTTAACCTATAGAGCCTTTTTACTTACACATTTTCTAGGTTTAGTGGATACAGATTTACTTTCCAAAGCTAAGAATAAGCATCCTCTATCATCAATCTCATTTTTAGATTCATCATCAAAAATACTTGCATCCTCCTTAACATAGTACAACTTCTTATACTTCTTATCCTTCTTATCCTTATCCTTATAATCCTTGTTCTTTTTATGTGCAGCCCTATTCAGACATCTTGAAGCATAATGACCAATATTACCACAACTAAAGCATTTAAAGGGAAACATACCTTTATACTTTTTGGTACCTTTCTTCAACATCCTGGTGAAGTTAGCTTCTGACTCATCAACACCATCTCTATCTGGTTCCTCCTTAATCTTCATTGTGTTAAATGTTATTTCTGTATTTTCTTCTATCTTGTCATCTTTTCAGAACTTTCTCAATTCAAATACTTGCAAGGTTTTGAACAAGTGTTCCAAGGTGTACTTCTTAGGATCATACATTTCTTTAATCACCAAGATCTTATCACTATATTAGTCCAGTAGGGTGATCAAGATCTTCTCAATTATGTCTTCATTTGACAACTTTCCTCCTTGATTTCTAACCTCATTTGTAGTCTATTCAACCCTATGAAAGAAACTTGTAAATTCTTCACCATCTTCCATCTTTAGGTTCACAAATCTATGCTTTTCTGCTAGTATCTTTGTCAATTTCACCTTTCCATTTCCTTCATACATGTCTTCCAACTTCTTCTAGACATCATATGCAGTATCCAAAGAATTAACCTCAATTCGCTCATTTTTAGATACAGCACTACAAATCACATACTTCAAATTCTCATTTTCTTCATTAGTAGAGATCTCATCTACAGAATTAACACCACCAAACAAAAGTGTATACTTATTCTCAACATCCTTCCAGGTCTTGAAACCAAGAGAGATAATATATCCTCTCATCTATCCCTTCCAATCTTTGTAGTTAGTTGCATCAAACATAAGGATCACCAACTTGTGCGCCATTGGATCTTCCTTGAATGGTTAAGCTCTACAACAAGGAGCCAAGTGCTCTGATACCAATTGGTAAATAGGCACAAGACAACTAAGAGGGGGGGTGAATTAGTTGTCACAAAAATTCAAACTTAAAACTTTATTACTTATCAATTCTTCAACCACACTATTATGTTATTAAACATGAACATGAAACACAAATAACAAAAAGTAAATCAACACAATATACACTTGATTTTTTACGTGGAAGAACCTATAAGGGAAAAACCACAGAGAGGGTTAACTCACAATATAAAGATTATAAACTGAATACAAAGGCTCACTTCCAAGGGCTCGCTACCCAAAAGAGGACTCACTATTCAAATACAAAGGCTCATTGTTTACAAAGGACTCACTGTCCAATAGGGAAGCTTACTGCCTAGAGATACAAAAGAGAATAAAAGATCCACCATTGTAATTAAAGAACATTCATAGGATTACAAAAACCTTCAACTTATTGCCTTCAACACACTGAAACACTACTATCACAACTCGTTCACACACACTTTTTCTCTTATGATTTGTGGCACACTTTCATCACTTTGCATCACACTATCATATAATTCTTCACAACTCAACTTGCTTTTATACCATCTTTAACCTTAAAAAATTTCTCCAAGGTCAACCACAATACATCATTTCATAAATTCAAATAAGGTCGGAAACTCTAAATTCCCATAGTGGAAGGAATAAGAGTGGACCAATAAAATTATTTTCTTGAAACTTCTGCACGCTTCCTCAATTGAATTTTATTCTTAGAATGAAGTGTAAACACTAGGTCGGTCAAACCTAATGAAAAGAAAAATAAACATTGATTCACACACTTCCCAACAAGAAGATGAAACATTGACACCTCAGCACACTTTGTTATTCATGAGACTTCATTTGAAACTTCTTTAGATATGTTTGCAACAAAACAATATACTTCATACATTGAAAACCTTTCACCAGATTAACAGCACTATGCAAACCTACATTGGAATATAGAAACATGACTTCCAGATTACCAAACTTCAACCTTCTTCGCTAGAGCACAAAAAAGACCTTCACAAGACATATCCGAAATCTGCAAGTAAAACTATTTCTCCATGTCCACAAAACACTAACTCTTCCAGTAGAACACACATACCGGTGGACACAACTTTCACATACCATCTCACCAAAAACTAAAAATAAAAATATATTATCATCAGATCATTGTAATGAAAACTTCAAAACTGCATAGGCATAGGATCAACACAGGAGAAACACGAAGCACATACCAGAGCACATTCTGAACACTTTTCAATATTCTAACTTCACTTCTTTATTTAATTTTCTCAAAGGCACTTGGAAACTCACCAACACAACACATCTACAACACTAAAAAGGATAGCCCATGTACTCACAACATCTTAATTATACATGTACAATTTGCAACATATTGAACTATGTTGACATCAATGACAACACCACCAAACTAGCTCATACTTGCAACAACGTGTTTCCTTCATCATGGGTTCACAAATAAAGAACTTGAAAAAATTTCCTCCGAGGAGGGAGAAGCTTTTCCTATAGGAGAAGCCTCAACCTTCCCTTTGTGAGGGGGTATTTTCTTCCTTTCGAATTCCTTGAAAAAGTGAACATCTTTTGATGGGATTCCTTGATGTTGAATTGATTTGCGAAAAACATTCTTGCACTTTAAAACAGTGCATCCCTTGAGTGGAACCCTTTTCTTTTGAAGGGTTTATAAGGGACCCCTTTGAAATCCCCTCGTTCAATTATTTTACTATCTACGTGATTGTCTACTCATCTACTTGTGTGGCTACTTTTTTATTTCTAACATGTTTTATTTGCAGATTAACACATTGCTTTGCAAGTGCACCTATGGAGCTACTTTCCAGTCCTCCTCAACAAAGTCCCCTTACACTTGGCTTCCTTCAAGAGAGAGTACCTGGGGGGCACCTTCTTTGTAGGTCCAAGGGCATGTGAAGTGCTTTCATCTAGTGCGATTTTTCCATTGTTGCTCTACGTGCCTTTAATGTACTTTGTTCAACTTCGTATTTTTGAGGAGCTATAGAGTCCTTTGTTCAAACCTCCTCAGGAGAGAGTACCTATGGATTCCTTTGTTTTCCTTATGCTTTTAGGTTTTCTAGATCATGCTCTACTTCCTCAATGGTTCAATTATACATTTCTAACTCTTTGATCTACTTTACAAAAAACTCATCGATACTCGTGCTCGATAAAATGGGGGAAAATGTATAGAAGTGAATTTTCATCCCTTGTGTAAATTCCCCTTTTGCATCTCCTCACCTTATAAAGTCAAACCTGAAGGTGAAATTCCACATCACCCACCTGCCTTCCATCCACTAGGCATTTATCATGTGTTTCAGTGGGGGAATATTTGTTGGGGGCACAAGTGTAGGACGTAGGCATCTATGTAGTGTGCTACTATCTCTAATAGATTTTTGTGTCTGATGTTCATAGGGACATTACATTCTCCATTGATCATGAAGCATAACACCTTTGTGTTAACTAGCTGACCATAAAATGGCTCCTCTCTCATTTTGATCTTGAAATGCCTATCTTGCTCATTAATTCCATCTTCTATGATCTCTTTAGAATTCTACTTCATCTTCTTCACAATTCTAGCATCTTCACTTGATCTTTTGAGCATTTTCAAAGCTCCATTGAGCATTATAGAAGCTTGTTACTCCATCAACTTCATCTTTATATGTGTTGTGCTACCATAGAAGTTGTGAGTTTGGAGTTTTGTGAGACCCCCCTTCATCATTGTTGTGACTATGTCAAAATTTCCAAGCTCATTGTCTTGCATTCTCCCTTCATTGGCCTTGAGAGCCTTTGGGTGGAGGTGATATTTCTTCACTTTCCTTTCTTATTATGGTATGATAGAGTAGCATTGTATCTTTTGTAGTGTTTAGTACTTTCCTTTCTTTTTTCCTTTATTGTACTTTCTACTTCATTCTTTCTTGGCTTCCTGTAGAGGTGGAAACACCAAAGAGGGGGTTTGACTAAGGAAAACCCCTATACAACCCAAAAATTTTCTCTTCGCTATGTATAGGTGAAAATGTGCATGGAGCTTGTTGGTGAACTGGAGCTTTAGTGAGGTTATTTTCATCACCCTTGCTTTCATCTATCTCCTTTATCATTTACGTATCTATTTTTCGTACTTCATAGTTTTGTTTATTATGTTAAACTTAGTTAGTTAGACCATTAGTAGGTTATCTAGTATTTTACACTGTATTTCACTCTTTCTGGCCATATGAAATCTAGCACGCTAGAGAGATTCCAATGCACTGCACTATCATCCCAGACTTGCATTGTCATCCTCACATAAAGAGCTATTTGAGGTGTAGTTTAGACTCTAGAAACCAACTCATGTAGCCGCATTCGGGTTTTTGGATCTATAGAGTGACAAAAGAACTTGAGAGTTCTCTTCATTCTCAATTCTTCTCCTAAACACCCATTAGCTTGAGGTAAGATAGGGAAGCCTTTTTCTCTTGGCTCTTTCTGACCTAGAGCTTTGGTGTGGTTGTTCCCCTACCTTACATCTATAAATTTGCATATCTTTAATGAGGGATCTATGTCATTTTGAAGGAGGTTAATAACTTGAGATTCACCTTCAATTTACATAACAAGAAACCCCATCCTCAAAAGTCTTTTCACCTCCTACCACAACACCATATCCTCAGAACCATTGTTTGATTTACATATAATTTATTGAGCATACCATTCAATTAGATTTCCTTTATCATCCCTTATTATACCTCCTACCACTGTCTCAATAGGGATTCCCTTAGAAAAACCATCAAAGTGAAGCTTAACCCACCCCCTTTTAGGGAGGTTCCATTTGGTATCCTTTTTGGCTATGATATTTATCCAATTGAGATTGATTAATATTTGAGAGGTTCACCAATTCTTCTTGACTCTTAATTCCACATATGTTGGTATTTTCTTGGAGGATCCAAATGTTAGAGAATTTATGTTATCCTGAGTGTTGTGTTTGATCAACTAGAATACTAAATTATTATTTCTCTATTGGTCACAAAGAACCCTATTATTACTTTCTTTTTGTATCTTCTAGGTGATGAGATAAGAGATTTGGTTCCATATTTCAAAAATAATAAGATACTTGTAGGGAGAACCAAAATTCCATGAGATGGAAAATATATAATATGCTAGGGGAAAGTCCAAAAGATCAATAGATGGTCTAATACCTCCTCCCAAACCCATATGGAAAACTCACAGTGGAATAATAGACATGGTTATTCATCTCTTCCATTTTATAGCATAGACTACATCTGTTAACTAAAGAGAATCCTTACCTATTCAAGTTATTAATAGTGAGGATCCTATTATACATGGCAACCAACCAAAAATAATTGGTTTTATATATCCTTTTGTTGTTCCAAACCATGTTCCAATTAAAATTAAAATCATCCTTATCCTCCATAATAAGAGCATAAGATACTTAATAGAGAAGTATCCAGAAGGGGACAAAAAAAATACATCCTTATCAATTTTGAAGAAGCAATAAGAACTAGTAATCTTGTACAAGATATTCACATTCTTTATCCAAACATCTCGTCTCCCACTTCTCAAGTTCTTCTTAGCTATCTCTCAAAATATTTTCACAAGTCATGGGGCCCATTCCAGCTAATGTACCCAAGTATTTTGGTACCATTTAATCTTGTAAATAGTTTTTTAACCAGATCTAGAATATGGCCAGATGATAATGAGAGACCTTCAATCCACTTATGATTCCAAAAGTCAATACTCTTTCCATTTTATGCATTCCAAATTAACCCTTGCTTAAGACAGTTTCTTATTTTTAGTAACTAGTTCCATATAATAGAGCCATGAGGGCTAGAAGGAGAAGAAAGGAAATAACATGGATTATTGTTTTCTAAGTACTTCACATTGAGAATGTGAGCCCAATCCTTGTTTCCTTCCACTAGATTCCATCCTATTTTGGAATGTAACACTTTATTGAACTATTTCAATCTCGTTATCCTTGATCCACCTTGACTCTTATGTTTGCATACCTTATCCCACTTAACTAAAGAAATTCTATTTTTGTCTTCAACTCCAACCTAAAGAAATTTCTTTTGAATTTTTTCAAAATTTTCAGCCATGGCCAAGGGAATTTTGAATAGGGACAAGTAGAATATAAGAATATTTTGGAGGGAGATTTTAAAAAACATAAATTTTCTTTCTTGGCTAAAAATATTTCCTTTGTATTTGGCCATCTTTGATTACACTCATTCCACAATATTATTCTAGTAAGTGTTAGATAGCTTTTTATTAGTTACCAAGAGGCCAAGATAAGTGGTAGGTAGGAAATCCTATTGGTGGTCCATAATGATCAAAATCCTATGTTTAAAAATGCTCTTAGAGTTGAAGAAATATAACATAATTTTGTTGTAGTTAATATTGTACCCAACTACTTTAGTATAAGTTCCCAAGAAAACCTTAAAAAAAAATTCTTTCTCAACTGAAGAGGCTCCAAATTGGATGGTGTCGTCAATGAATTCTTGATTAGAGGAAAGGGCTAAAGAGGATGCACATATAAAATCTATGAGTTTATTAGAGACAATAAATTTCTAGAAAATTCTACCCAAAGTCTTTGTAACCATAACAAACAAATAGGGGGAGAGGGGGTGCCCCTATCTTAACCACTTAACACTTGAGAAAGATCCTCCAGGGATCCAATTCCAATTGACTAGCATTGAGTATGTAGGGAAAGAAATAAAAGTGTTAATATTTTTAATAATCTTCTTAACAAACCCAAATTTTTAAAGATAACCAAAGGAGGTGCAAAACCAATCTATCATAAGAATTTGATATATCAAGTGATGCAGGAGCATCTAGGAAAAATACGTAATTTTGAATCAATCTGAGTTATTTTTCCTTCAATAAAGGATAATTGGTTTAAAATTCACCATGAATGACAAACGGGTTTGAGTTTCAATATTAGGGTTACATTGTGACATTCGGCATTGCTCAATGGCATCAAGATTTACACTTTGGCGTATTCGGCATGCTATGGTCTAATCCATCAGCGTGACAACAGGGTTTCAGTGGGAGTTTATTTTCAATCCCCTTGAATTGCTGATAGTGAAAACTGTAGTTAAGGAGTCACTGTGGATTTCATTGGTGGGAGGTTAGAACTTCGGCGGGACAGTATTTGGTGTCCATTCAACAGCCTGACAAGCTGTAAGGGCTTCCATCAAGCAGTGTCAAGAGGACACACCAGTGTCGGTGGGACGATGGAAGGGGTCCCTTCGATGGGCCGATATAGTATTAACTAATAGTGGATGAATCTTTATTGCACAGACTGGCAGTTTCGGCCGGGTGACACCTACTGGAGTCCCTTTAACATGGTGACAACGGGTATGATGAACGGGTGGTCAAAGACTAACGATGATTGACGATCGAATAAATGGATGCCACGTGGATTAATTTGATTCATTGATTCCACATCGTTGTTGTGGATTGAAACAATCGATGGTCAACTAGTTCCAACATGCAATCGATGGTTGACGATCATTTGTCATGGACAAATAGTAACTAAGTTGTTGACAATGAGGTAACTAACTGGGAGACTAGATGTTCATTGGTGTCAAAGTGGTACTACGAAAAAGGAGCCAAGGCCGACATGAAAGGAAGTCCAGTATATATGAGGAAAGGAAGGAAGGTCGAGGGGGGGATGCAGGTGGGTGGACTACGAGAAGAGAAGCAAGGTTGATTGGGAAGATAGAAGAGAAGAGCTTGAATGCTCAACTGTAAATCTGATAGATTGTATCTACATGCTTGATTGATACATTCTGTAACCGAAAAGCCCATGTGAATTGTTAGAGCAATAAAATTTCTTGTTTTCTTTGCATTTTGTTGTACAAACCTAGAATAGTGGTGTGATCTATTTTGCAAGGAGAGTCCCCTTCATCATCAAGTTTAAGGAGAATAGTGGGACTTTTATTTTTTTCCATACAATAGATGGGTTATGAGTAGTAAGCACAACATCAAGAATCTACTTCTAGGGGAATTTTTTTGGCAAGGAGAGATAAGTCCAAAAAGTAAATATTTAATTTTGTGGACTAAAACTTTAGAGAAGATATTATAAATAGTGTTACAAAGGATAATAGGTTATAATTCAGACATAGTAATAGCCTTTTTTCACTTTAGGAACAAGCACAATAAATGTTAGATTCAATTACTTAAGGAGCTTTCTAGATCTGAAAATGTATCTAGTGGTAATAAGAAGATCCCGTGAGATAATTTCCAAAAAAAATTAGAAGAAAGGAGGAAATCATCAAGATTAGGGGCTTTAGAAGAACAAAAGGAGAAAACAAAAAATTTGAATTCCTCAAGAGAGACATCCTTGCACATTTCCATATTATTAACTTTATTCACCACCTTAGGAATAACTTCCATAAAACTAGAGAGGTCATTTGTCTCCTAGTCTCCATCTTCAACATTTTCCCTGAAGAAGAAGACATCAACATTAGCTATGCGCCCTTCCTTAGAGATCGTAGTGCCATCATTAAAGGTGAGCTTACTAATTTTGTTTTTTCTTCTATGTTTTAAAGCAAACAGGTGAAAAAACCTAGTATTTCTATCACCCTCCCTGAGCCATTGTATTAAGGATCTTTGCTTCCAAAGATAATTCCTCCTTCAAGAGGTCCTTCTATTCCATTCAGAGAGTGTGCTCTTTGGAACATGTGTCAAAATTGATAAATCATTTCTCCATAGAGTCTTGAATGAATTTAAAATTATTTAATAATCTCCTTCTTTTGAAAATGATTACCAAATGATATCTTGTTCTATTTTTTCACTTTATTTTTTGATTAATTTTAACTTTTGCACTAGAGTGAACATAGGAGTACCCTAGAAAGAGGAAATCCCCCAAATACCATTTAAATCTCTAAATTTTGGATGGTCTTCCCACATGATCTCATACCTAAAAGGATAGGGGGGCAATTTAGTAGCCTCCTCCTAGGGTAAAAGGAGAGAACAATGGTTTGAATCTATCTGAGGGAGAGACTTGAGGAAAAGACTAGGTAAATTGTTCTAATTGTGATAGATTATGAACCTATAAAGCTTCACCTATATAATATTTTTATCATACCTTCTATTAGACTAGGTAAATGAAGAGCCTTGAATCTCATTATCCATAAGACCCGCATTAGATAAGAAGTCGGCTAAGTCACCCATGCTATCAAAATAGTCTTCAAGACTCCCCATTTTATCATAATGGAACAATGGAGAGATGAAGTCCCTCCCTAAAATATAAAAATATTCTAGGTAGTTATTTAAAACTATGGATAAATAATCCCATAGTTGTTTTTTGGCTGGTTTAGGGTTAGGTGTATAAATATTAGCAAGACTCCAATGAAAATATTTTGAAAGATCAAAGAAAGAAACAAAAAGGATATTTTAATTTTTCTTTAACATTGTAACCTTAAAAAACAAGGGGTTCCAAAGGTTTCCAATGCCCCTTGATGCATGATCAATAGGGCTAACATAGTATTCAATAGAAGGTTAGATATTTGAAGTAATTTTAGCCAAATGATTTCAACACATTTAACTTCTTCGATTAGCATAATATCACTTTTATGTTCCATAATACAACTTTCTATTAGATGTTGTTTGTGTGGGTTGTTAAGTCCCTTGATGCTCCAAGAGATAATATTCATAATAAAAGTAAAGAGGAGGAGGTCCTTTATGTTACACTTTATCTAGGTTTGACAAAGGGGCTCAAATTTAGATGAGATTTTAAAATTCATTTCTTTAGGATTTTGGATCTTGAAATCTCTAAGGTCCTTTGTTTCCTAAACACTACATCTCTTATTGTTGGCAAGAGACACTGCACATATTTTTTGGTGTTTTCATTGATGGCAACCATGGTCAGCTAGTCGATCCATACATTGTAATTTACTCATACCGGCAGACAGATTGAAGATCAATGATTATCTATTAAGTTAGAGTAGAGCATTCGATAGATTTGTGTTCTTCGATTCATATGCAGATTTTCTATTATTATTTTGTGTTGTGGATCTTAGGGAGTATTGTTTGATGCATAATCTATGTTATCTATAAATCTTGGTGCCTCATATCAATTTGGGTTAAAGTTAGAAGGTCTGGTGAACTAATTTTATGTTCATCAATGTATGAAGGTTGACTTGGTGAATATAGTGTGTCACAAATAGTTGAGGGGTTATTGTTTAAGTATTTTTGTATTCGATCATTTTGGTTTGGGTCCTCACTATGTTGTGGCTGACTCTTGTGGATGCACATTGAATATTATGGATGATTTAAGCTGACAGTTTGTGAATATTTCATATTTTGTTGAGGCTGACCTAAAGTGATTAAATCCTAAGTAGCAGATATATATATAAGTGATAGATTATATCATTTTGGTGTGTATTCAATGAGAGTGGATGTATGTTGCGAATGTCAAAAGGTCAGTAGAGTGATTATGCATAGTTTCACTTATGCATTAAGGATTTTTGTTGCGAGTTGAAGCAGAACAAAGAAGAAGAGTAGAATCAGTCAGAAGGTCTAGAATTTTATTGTTGAGCCTAACCAGAACTGTAATCAAGCATTTGTAGATGCTACTTTATCAGTTCAAATCCTTGGAAGTATTTCAAAATTTTGTAAGGCGGTGAGCCTTTTAGTTTTTGAGCAGTGAGCTCTAGGCAGTGTGCATGAATGCAAGTGCATTCTCATTTTGTAATCTTTTCTTTTGAGTATACTTATAACAATATTGTGGATTGACCTCCACCGTGGTTTTTCCCCTAATAGGGATTCCACGTAAAAAATCCTTGGGTTATGGTGTTGTGGTTATTTGTCTTATGTGCATGCATTTTTATTTTGGATGAATGTTATCAACACTTTAAGGGTCATATTAATAAAGTTAAAAATTGCACAACACTGATTCAGCCCCCTCTTAGTGTTGCTTGATTCCAACAATTAGTATCAGAGCTCAGTTCCTCAGAAAAAGTTTAAAAGATTGGGGAAGATCTTATAAAATGTCTCAATGGATTTAAGCAGTCTTCAACAACAACTTATGGTGGCCCTAGATGATCTTGATCAGGAAAATTTGAAGTCTAGGAATTACAAGCAAATATCATGAATGCTGAGAGATTCATTGAGTCATTGAAAGAAAAAATCAATAAGTCCAGAGAGAAAAGAAAGGAACTCTATGATCAGATCAAGTAGGAAGATAGTAAACACATTGTAGATGAACAACTGAGTCAAACCCTAAAGGAAAAGACAGAAGAATGTGAAAAGCTTGCCAGGGATAATGCAGTTCAAAAGCATGAGATGGAATCTATTATGATGAGGATGAATAAGGAGATTGAAGACAAGAAGAAGAATGAAGAAAAACTTTCCCAATCCTTGAAAGAGAAATATGAAGAATGCAACCAAATTACTGATGGATTCATTCAGTTGGAACTTGAGTTAGAACAATCCAAACACAATGAGGAAGAGATTGAAAATCACATTGCTGATCTTAGAGATGAACTTTCTACAAAAAATGAATTCAAGGAGAAGTTCAAGATTAGCTCAGCCAAACTTGATGAACTGATTAAAAGTTAAAGGACCCATGGTGACAAGTGAGGTCTTCAATATGAGAAAGGATAAATTTTTGGATCTAGACAAAGGAAATCAGATGAACAATTCTAAAAGGTATCCGGTAAGACAAGGAAATCAGATGAACAATTCTAGAAGGTATCTGGTAAGACAACCTAATGCTCAAAGGCTTAATGGTAATTGCTATGTTTGCAATAAATTTGGTCATATTGTGATCCAATGTAGAAGTAGAATGAATTCAAGTGGTCCATCATTATTTGGTCAGTGCTTTAACTATAACAAGTATGGTCATAAGTCAAATGAATGTGGGAATGTGATGAACAACTTTTATAGAGATGTTAGATGTTATACATGAAATAGATTTGGCCATATTGCCAACCAGTGCAGATCAAGAGAAAATTAGTGGAACAATTGGTCTAGACAAAGAAATGTGGTGTGCTACAATTGCAACAAAATTGATCATATTGCTAGATTTTGCATAAGAGATCTAGTAAATCAAAGAAGAAACATGCAGAAGGATGAAAAAGGAAAAGGGAAAGTAACTACAGATTAGATCAAGAAGCAAATGAAGAAGACATGGGTAAAGAAGAGTCCCTCTGTTGTAGGAAATGTGTCAACACCAAAATCAGTTTTTGGTAGTTCCTTTGGGAATTAGGTTAAGGCCTCTGGCCTAGGGGGAGCTGTCAAGAAAATCTTTCAAACCCTTGTCAGTAATCAACACTAAAATGTGGATGAGTGGTGTGATTGCATGTTGTTGAATAGTTGGAGAGATTATTTATGTAGAATTGAAGGTTCGTAGAAGAGTTATCCTTTACAGTGTATGGAAATAGGGTATTTAGATGAGTTAGGGAAAAAGCATTTATTGCATCAAAAAGGTTAGGTGTGTGAATGATAAAAAGTCATTTCTATCTTTCATTTATCACTTTGCATTTTGAGAAGAAGAAGTTTGAAGAGATTTGAAGTGAAATTTGGAAAAATTTGGGAGAATTCAAGTGTGAAGACAATTTGAAGTTCAAATCCTAATATGGCAAAAAGGTATTTATCGAGAAAACTTGTAAACCTATGAATTTGTGAAAATGACTAGACTCCATTGGTAGTTGAAGTCAAGGATAGGCCTCGTCTGAAATTCAAGTGGCATCCTTTCAAGTCTATTGAGACTGAGCCCTTAGGTGCATTTTCTTCTAGTTCGTACGATGTTTTACATATTGATGACATTAGGGCATATATTCATGCTAATATTGAGGAGTTAGGGAGCTCACAGTTGCTAAATTTATATTCCAAACACATTGTTGGAGATGATTTCTATGTTAAGCCCAAATTCAAAACCCTAGAGGAGAATAAATTCATACAAATTGTGAAATTCCTTGTGTTTGATGATAATGAATGGGTTCGATATATATTGAGTCGAGTTCATGATGAATTTATGTAGTTGATTCAATCCTTCAAGATTATGAAAGAAACTATAAGTGTTGTTACAGGTTTAAATTCCTCTGGTGGATTACCAATTTTGAAGTCTGTAAAGAATCAGATAGTCACTAATGCAACTGGTTCAATATTTGATAAAAGAGCAATGAAAATTGATGATATTGTTGATGTGGATGTGAAATTTTCCTCAATAGTCATTGGTTACAAGATATATCACTCTAGCCAAGAAAATTATGTATTTGGTACAACCATATATGCAACATATTAGATGATAAAGGAGAATGCAAAGTATGATTTATGTGAAGTGCTTCGAAGTCAGCTTATGGAGAATATTGGTAAGATTAAGAAAGACAAGAATACCTTTAAATACGGTAATTTTTTACTACATATGTTTATTCTTTTATTTCATGAATGAAGTTCTAGGAGTCGAGAAAGTGTTTTGGGAAAGAGATAATAAGCCTGTAGCTATTCAGATTAGAGACATGTTATTCGGCCTTGGTGATTTGAAAGCTAGGAAAACTGCAATCTGGGGATATCTCAAGAAATTTTAGAATGAAATGTAGGCAATGGAAATAATTCCTACTTCTATTGTGGAAAAGTATAAGGACACAATTTTTTTTATGGTGGATATTGATCAGTGCTTGATGGAAGCAGCATAACCTAGAACCATTTGGATTATGCCAATGGGTTATGAAGTTGAGGAGAGAATCTTCAAGCTATATGCACAACATATGTTGAGTAATCCTTTGGATCCATCTGAAGAAAGGTTTGGAACATATGCAGAGAAGAATATGCAAGTCCATGAGAAATTGAAGAAACCAATGATAGTCCGGAGAGTAAGGAAAGAAGTGGAAGTCTTTGTAGAAAGTATGGGAATATCTAAAGAAGCTATAAGAGAAGCCAGAAGGATGAGACAATAAGCTGAAAGTGAAAAAGGAAAAGAGCATGCTAAAACTGAATCTTCTAGTCTAGTAGCATCCTCTACCTAAACTAGATCAACGAGGAGCTTAGGACCCCTATCATATCATGCAAAGAAGTCTGCCCCTGGAAAAGCTCAAGTTAAGGCATCTGGTAAAATGAAGAAGGATAAGAGCACAAGAGTGTATACAACTGTTTCAAAAGATGAAGAGACAAAATATGATGAAGAAGTTGGAGAAATAAAGCATATGGGAACCCAAGCTGCAACAACAGTCACTAAGGACAAGCCCTTTGATGAAAAGGAGAAATTAAAGAAGAAGACGAAGCCTGACAAACTAGGCATGTCTATAGAGGAAGTTGAAATAGGTATAATTAAAGATGGATATATTAAGACCCTATATGAAGTGTATGGTACCTTTGATATTGTTGGTCAAAGAGTCCTTGACGAGGGTACAATACAATATTTGAACAATTTCAATATGACTCTTATTGGGATAATGGCACAGTTGCCCAAGGAATTGTATGAAATTTTGGAGATGAGGAGAGTTAATGCTAGAAATGAAGAGGAGTGGCTAAGAGAATGGATTCTTGTAGATCTATGTCGGGGAATTTCTATTCAAGAAATGAAGTCAATCCTAAAATAAGAAAAAAAAGAGTTCAAAAGAAAACCAAGAATAAACAAGCTTATGTTTGGTAGGACTAAAGAAGTAGAAAGAAATTGAAAGCATTTTGAAGGAAGTTCTATTAAAGAACATAATTGATGTTATTTTTGAAGAAGAGAATGTGGAAGATATTTTATCCGGCCTGGTAAATGAAGAGGTTATAGTTGAGGATACTTAGATTCCTGTTGATGTGCATGATACAAAAGAACCTATAAAGATTGAAGCTCCTAAAATTGTGTTGGTTGAAGAAAAGGAGATATCAGTCAAATCTTAGGGAGGGAGGATGTAACACCTCTCTAACCCTAGCATGGGTAAGATATCATTTTGATTTTTATTTGGTATTATAAATGT
>VDFB02176867.1:0-30713 GCA_007258455.2 Sequoia sempervirens
CAAAGTGTTGAGCATTTCAGGTTAATGATCAAGTTATTTTGTGAATTTCTTCTATTCCCTTATAACTTTATCTTTTGTTTTCATGCCTTCCTTTGCAAAAGTATCATTATACAAATCACAAACTATGTTTACATAATCACACATGGATTCTAATCTGTGAAAGTATTTTCCTCTCTTGAAAAAGTGTGTGAATCAAATCTGTTTGTGATACATTAATGCAAGGCTTACAAATTTGATGTGTAATTTTATGTTCATTGTCAATTTTCAAGTGTAAATCAAAGTATTCCATTGCTCTTATGAGTTCGGTGTATCACCATAGGGTTTAGTTTTATTTTCATGCACTCCTTCTCCCTTTTCCTTACAAAGATCAGTAGTTAGGTGATAACACAAAGGAAGTCGGCCTTCTCCGGAGGTTCATTTCAACTTTAGGTGACCCACAGCCTTGAAATGATCCCATGTTTCTCTAGAAAGCTCAGTTTTCATAACTTTGCATAGGGTGCATTTCTAGGAGGATACTTGATGTATACATGAAATGGTTGATATTGTGACAATCAAAGTAGTATCAGTCATGATAGCTCCAGTGGATTGCAAACCAAGTGGATCATGCAAAGACTCATTCATGAACCTATGAAATTCAACCTCTGAAAGATATATTAAAGATGGATATGACAAGCTGGGAATGCATGAGGTAGACTCAAAGAGACATCAATAGTTTGTAAGTTTGAAACAGTAGGATGAGTGGCAAGGACGGTTGATACTTGCAAGGGGAATGGAAACATTCATTGCATCTAAATTGTTGTAGGAGGAGGTGAGGTAGGAAGAGGAGGTGGAGGAGTGGTTGGATTTGAAGGAGTATGAGGAATATTGGTAGTAACAGGCAATGATGTTTGGGGAAGATCTTCAACAATATTCTCATGGGGAGATAGAGGTTGTTCATCATCATGCCTGAGTTCCTCCTCATTACCTTCTTTTCCAACTTCACCTTCTTTAGATTCTTCATCATCAGATTCTTTTGATTCTTCACCCTCGTTCTCTTCTTCTTCTTCGGATGATTGTTCCTCAGAAGCAAGCTCCATTCCTTCTGCATGTGTTCAAATTTTGTTGCCTCTTGTTCTTTAACTATTTGTGTAACACTCTTACCAAAAGTGAACTTGATCTTAGGACATCTTTGGGAAGAAGACGGAGTAGCCGCATGCTTTTTTTGTGCAGAGCTCCTACCATTGGTTGGTTTCTCCTCCTGGTGCTTCTCCTTCTGATTCGGTCCTAAAAGATTTCATTTGGAAGCCATGTTTATGCAACCATTCTAATGTGTTGTGTAAGATGGGGGCAAGACTTTCTCTGATAGAGACACTTTCCTTTTTAGACCATTGTATTGGAGGTAAGGGCCTCCTAGCGATCTCATCTTCTTCATAAGCATAGTTTATGATGTTGCAAGGATCTTTGAAATCCTCTGGTAGATCAGCTACACCAAGATCTCTGATCTACTCTACTGTCAACCTGCAAAAATCAATTCTGCAGATGTCTTCCTCATCTCTATAGTCCACCCATATGTCTTCAAAGTGGTAGACATGTCGATGATCTTTCTTTAGTTTCCTCTTCACATCTCGATAGTCAAACTCAAATCTATAGTTATATGTTCTTATAGTCATGATTTTCATTTTTGCAGCAACTAACTTTGCTTTTTGTACACTGTGAATGGTATATCTCCCAATTGTCAATGGAAACCTGAAACCTGGCTTGTGAATTCTTTGGCGTTCCTTTTGGACCGTGATCAACTGTCTACATAGCTCCATTAGTATCCACTTATCTGAGGGATATCTAGGCAACATGTATGGACACCTAGTATAGCAACCTACTCTTATATATGTGAAAGTTGGAAAGTACAAAAAAGATACATCTGACCTTACTAACCACTTTGTAGGCTTCATCTGATACTCTTTTCCTTTCAAGAGTCAGATCAAAATGGAATGATAGGGGTGCAAAGAAGGAATTTGTGACTCTTCTAAAATGATGAAAAAATTCTCTTAATTTCAACTAATAATAGAACTCATACACAGGTACAAAATGTTTGTTTCCCTTTGTAGACAGCCCTAGAAATTGCCTCATTACTGCAATAGCATATACCAAATAGGAAGTCATGTAAAATTTCAAATTAGTTGGTACATTGATCAATTGCTCATGGATTTCATCACTTATCTGAGTTCCCCAATCAATATGTGCTTTCTTTCTTTTGATGATGCAAATGTATTCATACATCCAATCTTGAAAATTACATGAAACAGGAAATCCTTTAACCCTGCTCAGGAGAGTAATCATATCCCTGAAATCCTCTTTAAAATCACTTCGAGGAAGCCCTTTAGGCCATCTTGAGATAGTAGGCCTTATATTTTTCAACCATTGAATATTAATCAATGTTTTAGCCTTTTTGGGATCACTATCATAGACCTCTTGTGCTTGTTGAATTGAGATCTTTGTATATTGTTCCATGTGTGGAACCCAGAAAACAATATCAAAGAATTCAGGATCTAATCTCATCATGACTTGTTTTGAGTAATCTCTTGCACTTTTCTCATCTCGAATGTAATGAGATGCAACTTGGAGGACAAACTCTGTGTTATGAGCAGAAGTTGGGAATGTAGACACCAAGTGCAAGTTGTTGTGAACAATGGATCTCAAGTTGTCTTCTAAGGGATTTTTCTTAGTTCTTTTTAGAAAATCTTCTAGGTCTTGATGACCAATTTCGATGTCTTTGATTTCATCCACCTTTGAGATCACCACAGTAGGCGGAAAGACATGTTGATATTTGTACTTCATCTTTCCCTCCTTAGAAGACAACGAAGGCTTTTTTGTTGTCATCTAAAAATACCAAGAGCAAGGAATATCACCTTCAAGGATCACCTGATGAGAGTTTGATAGGAACTACAAGAATAATGGATTAGAAAATGTTAGGGGAAAATGTAGTGTTGGAAAACATGAAGCAAGCAGGCAATTTGTAGCAAGTGCAAACAAGCTATTTTGCATGGAAAATGAAGCATTGGCGAAGAAATGAGGTTCGGAGCACAAATGGAGTGATTTCAGAGTGTTATAGCAGGAAATTATTTTTTGTGTAGGAGCACTAAAAATCAGTGTTCCTACATCTTGAGAAGTCATTTGCATGTTGTAGTGTTGCTTTTCAATGCTCCTACATGTCTTCTGCATTGGGATAGAAAAAGTGTTAAAGCGCTAAAAATCAGCATTGGTGCATTTCCGGGAAGGTCTAAGTTTATGCTCGGGCACTAAATTTTAGCGCTCAAGCATGTCCATTCTTTTTTGGTTTGGAGTCAAATGTACAGGCGGAATTTTGTACCACCTTAGCATGATGAGAAGAGAGACCTTCCATGTAGGAGCGGTGATTTTCACCACTCCTACATTTTGGAGTTGGAGAAAAATCAACAGTGTGATAGCGAATATTTTCACCACTTTGACAACTGGTGTAAGGTCTATTTAATGTTTGAGCAGTGATAAATGCCACTCAAACATTGAGAGGAATGATCTTACCAAAAACATTGAAGCTTCAACATTTTAACTTGCTAAAGCTAAAATCTTCACCACTTTATACAGGTGGGAAAACTCAGTGGAAGGGCATCACAGAACGATGTGCAAAGAGAGGAGAAATGTGAGGAGAAAAACGAACAAGAGCACTGATAAAAATAACATGCAAAACAATGACAAGGAAAAGCAGGGCACATTTTGAAAGGAGAAATGAAGATTTGAAAATGAAAGGATTGAAACTCTAAATAAAGGAAAACTCGAGGGAAAGGTTTATTAAAATAAACAGAGCTTTGAAAGTAAAGAGAAGGAAAAACACAATGAAGAAGGAAGACAAACAACGTACCTAGTAAGAAAATGCAAACCCTAGCTTGGACACACGAAAAATCTTCAAATGCAATCTTGCTTGGACTTTGGATGGAGACCGACATGCAAAGGAAGAGTGAATGGAGATACAATGAAATCAAATTAACCTAAAATGATCAATTAAGTCATTAAGAAAAGGTCATTAATGAACTCAATGTTCACATTAATGAAGGCATACATCAAGAAGAAAACAAATGCACTAGTGGTGAAAATCACCGCTCCAACACTTGGAGTTTAATTTTCTAACATAAGGCTCATGTAGGAGCGTTGAAAATCAGCGCTCCGACATGAGTGAAAATTTGACTAACTCCCAAGGATTGGGAATTAACGAAAATACTCATTTCGAAGCTCTTCAAAAGATGAACGGGGGGAACACTCAAACGGACTATTTGAGGTTTTGGACTATGCATCGAGGTGAATTGAAATTTGTCTCATTTTGTGTGCTTGAAGTACATAGAACTACAAAACAAACAAGTTTCGTAGGGGTTATCCCGTGAATCTGGCGTAGCTAGATTTGAGGATAACAGTGTCGAAGTTTCAGATCACACATAGTGATCCATCATCAAGAAGAGAAAAAAATGAAATGAAAAAGTAGATCAAGCCTAATAAAAGGTGAGGAAGATGAGTTGAGAAAAGAAAGAATTAAAAAATCAAGAAATAAAAAATGCAAGCAAAAAACACATGGAAATTATTAATGTAATAATAACTTAACAAATTATTAAGGTATACAAAATACTAATAATAAATTTTTTACTTATTATTATACTTATTCCACAATCGTTAATAATAATTTTTAACTAGGGAAGATAAAAAGTATAAAGCTTAATTAATAATAGCTTTATAATAATAAGAAAAATAAAAAAGAAACTAATTTTATAATACTATAATAGTGGTTACTACTATTATAAAGTAACTACTATTATATTAATTCAAAAAGGAATACTTGTAGTAATAAGTACAACTTTAATTATAAGTACTACTTCAATTCTTATCAGATCAAGTTTGTAGATTTTTTTGGGGAACATATGCTAACATGCCAAAACTAGATTCATCTCTTATGGTGCATCACCTTTTTCTACACATTGATGCTAAACTAGTCAAACAAAAACTTAGAAAGATGCATTCTTAGGTAGTAACTTTTGTCAAAGAGGAAATTCAAAATATTCTAGAGGTTGGGTTTATAAGGCCAATTAATTATTCATTATAGGTATCCAACATTCTTCTTATAAGTAAGAAATGAAGATATATTTTCATATGTACAAATTTCAAAGATGTCAATAAAGTATGTCCCAAGGAAGCTTTTCCCTTACAAAATATTGACATAATTGTTGACTCAACAATAAAACATGAAATATTATCTTTAATGGATGTTTTATTAGGTTATAACCAAATCAAGATTTCACTCAAGGATCAACATAAAATGGAATTCACTACACCTTGATGGAGCTTCTATTACCAAGTCATACCTTTTGGCTTAAATAATGTTGGAGCAACATATTAGTGTTCAATGAATGTTGTATTCCACAACATGCTTCATCATATTCTTCAAGATTATGTTATGATATATCAGTTAAATCAAACACAAGAGAAGCACATCCTATTCTTCTACAAAGAATTTTTGAGAGACTTATAGAATACAAGTTTACTTGAATTCAAAAAATGTGCCTTTAGTGTTACTACAAGAAAATTATTAGGATCCATTATGTCTATTAGAGGTATTGAAGTAGATCCACTCAAAATTAGAGCTATAATAGAAATACCTCATCTTGTTAATCTTAGGTAACTCCATAGTTTACAAGAAAAAATCTAAGAAATCAAAAGGTTTAACTCAAAGATTTTAGTTACATTTCATCCATTCAAACATCTAATCAAGAAAGGCATCATGTTTCACTAGAACAAAGACTTTCAACAATATCTTGAGTGAATTCAACTATATATCTTGAATCCTCCAGTATTAATTCTACCTATATCTAGGAAACCATTGTAAAATTCCATTTTGGCAACACAATCTATGGTAGGATCCCTCCTAGATTAGTATGATGATCAAGGAATAGAGAGCTATCTACTATTTAATTCAAAATTTAGTGGCATATGAGCTTAATTATACTCAAATTGAAAATATGTGTCTAGTTGTAGTTTTTTCTTACAAAAAATTATGCCACTATATGCTCAACAATAAAACTCAGCTAATTGTTAAGGTTCATCCTTTAAAGTGTCTTCTATAAAATTATCTCTCATAAGAAGAATAGTACAGTGGATTAAATGTTACTAAGTGAGTTTGACATTAAGAATATCAATCAAAAATATATCAAGGGACAATTCTTTGCAGATCATCTTGTTGAAGCACCATTACAAGAAAATTAATCGTTGAACATAGAATTTTTAGATGAGTCCATTTAATCCAGTGATGATTTTTTTATTGGAAACTTTATTTTGATGGAAATTTCACTACTCATAGATCAAGGGGGGAAATTCATTCCTTATGCCACAATGAGATTTGATTCCTTAAGCATTTTGCATAGGTTTACTTGCACTAATATTTTTTTAATATGGAGAACTTCTATCATGTCTTAAGCTCATCATTCTATGAAATTTTTAGCATTTGTCAATATATGTAGATTATCAATTAATTATCAAAAAAGTCAATAATGAGTATCAAGTTAAAGATTACAAATTTGTCCCTTATAAGAGAATGGTTGATAACATGATATAGCATTTCAATATATTAACTTTGAACAAATTCCTCATGACAACAATAAATTAGCAAATGTTATGGTTATTATTGGTTCACTCCTTGAGATGCAACAAGGTATTTGATAATGTTAGATTTTTGTCAAATAATTGATCTTAGCATATGATGTATGAGAGTCCAAAATGGTATATGAAATTATTCGTCCTAATTCCCCATGGTATCACAAAAATTATTCTTACCTTCATGATAATGCCATCCCTTAGTCTCTCTCACATAATCAATACAAATCCTTTATCCAATGTACATCATGCTTCACTCTCCTTAGAGGTACCCTTTATTGTAGGGGATGTGATGGTACTTTGGTAAGATGTTTAATTTTGAAAGAATCACATTTAGTGATCAGATAAATTTATGATGGAATCTATGGATCACATATTAGTGGTATAGTCCTCGCTAATAAATTTCTCAAAACAGGATACTATTGACCTACCATGGAAGTAGATGCTTGTTAGTATGTTAAAAAAAATCAAACTTGTAAAAAGCATGGTTATCTCATTCATGCACCATCTTAGGCATTACGACCAGCCACAACTTCATGCCCTTTCTCTACTTGTGAGTTCAACCTCATTGGGTGATAAATCCTTCTCCATCTAATTTCCATAAACATATCATCAAATTCCTTAAGAAAATTGTTAATAATGTTTGTTAAGGTTGGTATCTTCAAATTTATCCTACCTTATGTGCCTACCATACAAGTATATGTACCCCCACCAAAACCATGTCACATTCCCTCATTTTTAGTGTTGAAGCTAACTTATCTATTGAGATCAAACTATCCTCTTTGAGCATCTCCTTGTATGATTTTATTGATGATGACGAACATTGAGTTGCATTTTTCATGAGTTGGAACTCCTTGATGAAAATATCTCAATATGCTTGATCATTTGAGAGCATGTCAAAAGAGATTACACAAAAGACAATAATATTATCAAATTTAGAGAGTGTGACATTGGTTATCTAGTCCTTAAAGTAAATCAAATAAACACCAATCAAGAACATGAATAAGAAGTTTAAGTTTGAGCCTAATTGGTTGGGGCCTTATGCTATCATTGTAAAGTTTGGTCCAAGTGCATATCACTTGGCCACACAAGATGAGTAGAAGCTGGAAAAACCATTCAATACCATTCATCTTAAATTATTTTATGCTTAAATAGTTTTCTTTCACAACAAATTCAAAATAAATCAATCAATAAAATAGTAAAAAGAAAAAAATGTTCATATGTAAATAAACTATTATTTTGGCACCTTGGGAAAGTACCATGATGAAAACTAGTTTCGGTTTCATGTGTATACTATCATCTACAAGTACCTTTCACTTTGGAAAATCCCTACTATACTTTCCTAATCCAAAATAATAATGAAAATTTGATTCTTAACCTTCCACAAACACTTATTATTTGAATAATAATGTTGCCCTCGCATTCAATCAAATCTTAGATAACTCATACTAAAAATATTGTTTATGCATCAAAAATATTATTACATTAAGAAAAAAAAATGATAAAAATAACTTTTGATCTTCTTATTATAATGAACAACAAATATTAGATGAAATCTTGATCTCTACTTATTACATTAATGGTTGCATTACATTCAAATAGTTCTACAATATCAATAGCTACAACAACAAATTCATACTCATAGAAATGGTAAACCAAATCAATATACTGGGTGGCTAGAGTCTACATCTAGTGAAGCTCAATTACAACCCTTGTATGAGATCATCCTCCAATTCACTAGGGTTTTATCTTAGGATTCTCATGCTTGAACACAAGTTCTCAAAATGGATTTTGATAGGAATTGATTAAACATAGACAATGATCCTAGGTGAAACACTCACTCTTTTATATCCACCATAAAATAGAACATTTCAATTTCCAAATCCACTCACAACTTCAAATTTGAAAATGATATTGGGTAGGAAAGTTTCCACTATGAAAGAAATAGCATCAAAAATAGACTATTGTGAAATATATGGCACATGTTGGGGAGTTAAGAAAGGAATTAAACATAGGAAGAAACATCAAGGATTGACGGTTGGTATAACATAAGACAAAAATTATAGGATGAGACTTTGGAGGTCAAACAATGGGGATGCCATAATGGAGAAGTTTGACGAATGCAATAGTGAGGTAGGCAACAAATAAAAAGCATGACAAGATGGAGAAGTTTGAACCTTTCATAGGTTGAAGGGAAGAGAAGTTTTGGGAGAAAAGGAACACTCATGAAGGTAAAACACACAATAGATAAAAATAGGGAAGGCACAAGTGCATGCCTAATATGTACAAAATTAGATTAACTAGAAATAGGACATGACAAATTTGCCCTGCTCAAAATTCCTTGTCCTCAAGATATTGAAGGCTTTGATGTTTCAATATTTGTGGACCTTCCCACATTACATCCTCCACCAAAATATCCTTCCACTAAATAAGGTACTCCTTGGTGCTTTTATTTCTTATCTTCCTCTCCCTTACATCCATGACTACTTCAGAAATCAAAACTAGTTTGCTATCTTCATCACCTAGAGGTAACTATTTTGATGGTACAATATGTTTGCCAAGAGCCTTTTCAAACAAGATACGTGCAACATATTATGAACCTTACTTCCTTTTAGCAAATTTAACTCATATGCAACTTCACTGATCCTTCTTATAATTTTGTAAGGGCCCTAGAAATTAGGTTTAAGTTTCTCAAATTCACTTGCCTTTAAAGAAGATTGTTTGTATGGATGCAATCTTACAAACATTATGTCTTTGATCTCAAATTTTCTATCAATCCTATGATGGTCTACATACATCTTATGTTGGTTTTAATCCTACTAGAGATTACTCTTGAGTGAATTCAAAATTTCTTGGCTATGTTTAATCACATCACTTTCTCCCAATACCATGCTATCTACCAAAAATAAGATCAATGAAGCTTCGGCCTTCATACTCATAAAAATACATGAATTGTTTCATCTTGATTAACATGTGGTAGGTGATGTTGTAACAATGCTCCCCCATGTAGAGCCACTTGATCCAAATCTTCTATTGATCAACAATATAAATTTGCAAGCAACCTTACACCCATTCAAGCTATGGTCATTCATTTATGAGTGATAGTTGGTGTCAAGCATGAGCTTAATTCCCACAAAATGGAAGAGTTCTTGCCAAAAAAAGCTCATGAAATGATTGTATCTATCATTTATTGGTAGTCCATGGAGTTCCATCACTTCCTTAAAGAACAAATAAACCACTTGTGATGCTTTAAAATCTATAAAGATGACAAAGAAATGTGAAAAAAATTCCACAATATCCACAACAACATATACAGTCCTTATCAAAACAAGTAGATAGGGAGTCAAGGAAAACCCCAAGGGGAAACCTTGCTTCAACAAATTTTTCCTTAAAAAATCATCTAATACTCCTATTGGCATTTTCCCCTTTAACCAATTATAGGTTTGCCTCATTGTTGGCGGGCACTCATGTCATCATGTAGATAGTAGTTTTCCCCTTTTGGGCTAGTTCACCTCGTTCTAGTAAAATAAGAAAATTGAATAGGGGAAGAGCCCAAATGAATTGAATGGGATCCTATTTGATTCCAAACTTGATACTAATGATGGTAAAAGTTTCCTCAATGCATCTAACAACACTTTTAACCCCTAAAACTAATATACAACCTTCAAAAGTAAATACAAATGTCACAAGACAAAGGCTAGTGCATGGCCAAGCAATGCAAGCCCAAAAAGGTCTAACACTAAATGTGTCATAAAATCCTTGCTTTAACAATTATTATAAATAGTCTAAACTATTGATATTTTAAGGTTCAATTTTCAATGTTTAAAAACCATGAAATCCATAACTAAAATTAACCAAAACACTCCTCATTAGTAATTGAACCTTTCCTTCCACAGCAACAAAATTAATCATGAAAAACCTTAACTCCTAATCCATAAAGCCAAATTTATATCATTATATTATTGATTCTAAATTAATTATTGCATTATTTTTAAAGTATAACATGGTCAACAAGTATTATTTCAACTTCTAGTCCAAACTATGCTTGCACATCTTAAAATTATGAACACATCATAATAAATCCTCACAAGATGAGATACAAAATCAACTCTAATGACAACATATATATTATAATGTAATGATTCACATCCAAGATATGGATGATATAATGTCAATGCAATAAAGTTTAATAACATACAATTTATCGCTTTAATCAAGGTTCACATGATCCCACTTTACAAACTTTCTAGGAAACCAAAAATAGAAAGCCACAACTATCAAGATGCAACAAGAGCCTTGCACAACCTCCAATGTGAATCTCCAAGAATTTGACTAGCCCTAATGGTTATGTCTACCACCCAACCATGTGGGATAGTGAGGCCCACCCTCTATATAAAGATTTAATTGACTAGGTGGGCCAACAAAATGCATCTAAAACTAGGTGTTTTGAGAATCAAATATTTTAATCAAATCTCACAAATATAACACCAAGCAAAGAATACATGAAGGTTGTGCAAACACAATCATTGCATGTGCATGGATTTCAATAACACCAACTGGAAACAAATGATTTGATGAAATAAGAAGCAAGGGACTACTAGACTTAGAATGGTGGAGTGTAAGCACAATGGTACTATGTCCATGCAAAGTTGAGTGTGCTCCCATCTACAATAGGGGACCCTCAATGAAATTCAACACTCATGAAAAGACTGATGATTCTCTAAATATAGAATAAGAAATCCTCAATTGTATCAATAGTTATGATAGAAATGTAATAATTCCTTGATAAATCATTTCATGAACCATCAATAGGATGTTCAATACTAAATGTGTCGTAAACCTTAATTATGTTTATTTATGTGTGAACCCCATTGAATTTAATCTGTTTATTTTTTATCCTCACATGCCTCATCCCATGGTTTTATTTTGACCAAGTGGAAAGTTAAAGTCCACTCCACTCTTACTCTAGATTGCATTCCTAAAATCCACGATGACCAATATACATAAAATGGCCTTGGCACAAAAAATGAGGCAATGACACTTGTTGCCACATTATAGGCAAGCTTTGAGTTTGGAAACATTTTAGAGCTTGAACCTATGTGAGAGGCTAGGGAGGATAGAGTGGGATCATTGGAGTTTATCTTAGAGTTACAACATAATTGAAGTGGCTTTTCAACAAAAATATCAAGCACAAAAATACATTGGATTCTCTTCACCTCAATGTGGTTGAGGACTTAACACCCTCATTGAATGCTAATAGTGAGCAATGGGACCTTGTGGGCTAGTTCTAAAAATTCAAAAAGGATAAAAAACTACAAAATGAAAGGATTCACATGCTTAATAATGAGATTAGTGCATATATGAAAATTGAGCACATAAAGATTAGCAAGATATTCATTGATCAAATAAGAAATGAAAGCTTTCTTATGTAGATTTATAATAAAAGGCGACAAACAACTCTATGAATGTGAAATAAAAGAATAAACTAATAAAACATAAATAATATCCTAAAGTTGAAACAATTATATCATATGACTAAAATCTAATTGACCATTACTAAATAATAATTACTTTAACAACCTCTCTTAATAGTCAATCTACTAACTACACCAAGTTTATCTTGAAATTTTACAAATGTGTCAAGACCTAAGGAATTTGTAAGAATGTGTGTAGTTTGGTCCTCTATTGCACAATACTATAGCATAATGTATTCATCGTCCACAATTTGTCTAATGAAGTAACAATATGGATTCACATCTTTGGGATGCTCATGGAAGATTGGATTCTTGATAGGTTTAGCACCCCTTGATTGTCATAAAATAGGGGTGAAGGCTCAATTTGAGGCATCTTCATACCTAAAGCATCCTTCTCAACTAAACTATTTCACACTACTTTTAGTGCTCCTTGATATTCTTCTTCAATCAAGGAAAGAGTTACAACATGCTACTTCTTTCTAGTCCATGTGACTACACCTATGCCAAGGCTAAAAACATATCCAGAATTGATTTTGTCATCCAAAAAATATGTCCAATCTAGATGTGTAAATTCACAAAACCTAAAATATTTGCTTCTATTATACAAAATACCAAAGCATAAGTGTCCATTCCATATATCTCAACATCCTATTTGTTGTATTTAAGTTTTCTATCTTTGGTATTTTCTTTAATCTAGAAATGAAACTCACAACATTGCTCAAATCAAATCTAGTGGTTGTAAGATATATTAGGCTCACCCCTAGTTGCTTATAGGTCTAACTCATTATCTATCTTTGAGTCAATTTTAGATGAAATTCTAAGCCCTTTCTTTACAAGTGTAGATGATATTTTATAATATTTCATTTTGAATTTTTCATGCAAACTCTTGGCATATATGGATTGTCAAACAAAAATGATGCTACTTGTTTGTCAAATTCTTACACCTATGAAATAATGTAAGAAGCCTAGATTATCCATGTTAAAAGCTTTACCAATATTAGATTTAATATGTTCAATAGCATGTGCCTCACTACTTGTAATAATGGCATATATGACCAATAGAATAAGATCAATAGCTATGCTTTTTGCATACAAAATAGAATCTTAAGGACTTTGTTGAAATCCTTGTTCAACCAAATACCTATCAATTTTGATGTACCATGCCATGAGTGTTTTGTTTTAGGCCATATACAACTTTCTTCAATTAGTATACAAGATGGTCCTTCCCTACAACTTGAAACCCTTGTGGTTGATACATATTCACTTCTTCCTCCAAATCTCCATTTAGGAAGGCAATCTTCATGTCCATTTGATGGACTGTCTAGCCAAACTAAGATGTCATGGTTAAAACTAATCGAATGGTGCTCATCTTTGTTGTAGGAGCCAAGGTCTCCTTGTAGTTAATTCCCTCCTATGAACCCTTTTACAACCAACCAAGCTTTGTACTTGTCTAGTGTACCATCTACCTTGACCTTGTACACCTCTTTGCAACCAATGGATTTCTTTTTTGGTCGAAGATCTACGAGATCCCAAGTTTTATTTTTCATCTCTCATATTCAATTAGCATGACCTTTTCCCATTTAGATCTTCCTTTGTCCTCCTCAAATACCTATGGCTCATAAAATCCCTAAATATTGGTTATTAGAACAAAGCTAATCATGTTCCTCATGTTTTTACCTCTCAATGATTATCCGTCAATCATATCATTTAGTTGAACATTCCCAATGGTGCTTTGCCACTACTTTGGTCTCTTTTTGTGATGCTCTTCATCCAAACCAATGTTGTCGCCATGAATTGGGCTAACTATATCATGTCATCTTGAATGTTGATTCAAGCTATCATCAATAGAGTCTAGGACTATTATCAGATTAGGAGACTCTATGTGCTTAGAATCCTCCCTTCAAGTGGAGCTACCTAAAGTTGAACACCTAAATCCTTTGTTACAACAAGTTGCTCTTTAGTAATTTGAACTCTAGAGAAGTATAAGGCCCAACTTCATCAATCATGACATGTCAACTTAAGGTCAAGTGATTTGTGTCAACATCAACCAACATGTAAGCCTTATGACTATCATTGTACCATGTAAGCATTATTTTTTACCCTTAGGATCTAACTTTGTTCTCTTCTCATCTAGAATCCAAGGATATGCAATGGAACCAAAGACCTTAAGATGACTTAGTTTGGGCTTCCTCCCAAACCATGTTTCCTTTGGGGTCTTTCATTTCACCACCTATGTTGGAGAATTTTTTAGTGTATATACTACTATAAAAACTACCTCAACCCAAAACTTCTTAAGAACACTCATGTTCTCCATCATACATCAAACCATCTTCATGATAGTATGATTCCACATCTCAACCACTCCACTCTATTATGGAGTGTAAGGTGTAGTGAACTATCTTTTGATACCATATTTAGCATAAAATTTGTTGAATTATTTTGGACATAATTATCTTCCATGATTAGATCTAAGAGTAGTTATATAACAATTTGACTCTTTTTCTACCAATACTTTGAATTTTTGAAATTGAATAAACATGTCTTATTTTAATTTTAGAAAAACACACATTTTCTTATTAAAATTGTCAACAAACAAAAGAAAATACTTAGCACCAATGATGGATGGCATGCCCATTGGTCCACAAACATCTATAAGAACCAACTATTTGACTCTCTCAACTCTCCAACCTCAGCCATCATCAAATGGAATTGTGTGTTACTTCTCTATATGGCAAGCTCTAAAAACACCCTATATCTATTGTTGTCTGTCAAGAAGGCCATCTACCAAATTCTCTTAGGCCAAGGTAAATTAAGGTGTCCATAAGTACTAATGAAAAAGTTAACTAATGTCTAATTCACTCTTGGTTGCCAATGCATTCTTCTTGACCTATCCAATGGTTTACATTCTATACAATCCATGATCTTGTACACAAAGAGCAATAGTCTTCTTGGTCTCTTTGTCAACTATGTACCAATTGTGGTTGCTAAATATAACACCTAGATTGGCACAATGTTGCATAATCTAACTTATTGAGAGTAGATTAAGATTTGTTTCCAACACATTGTACACATTGAGAAAAATTATTACTTTTCCTCTAAAGGATATTAACACATTCCCTCTATCGACCACTATGTACTCCTTCCCACCACAGAAGATCACTGAATGAAAGAAAGATAAGTACTTTGCAAACTAATCTTGCATATTGGTGAAGTGATGTGATGCTCCTAATTCTATGTACCAATCAAATCACTTGGACTAATATGTCGATCTTTTGGCCATGAATGCATACAAGGCTAATTCCTTCTCCTTTGAATTCTCTATGATATTAGCCTTTTGTTGAGGCCCTTCCTAGTTGGAATTTTTCTATCAACCAACCTTTTTTGCAATGCTTCTTCATATAACCAATCTTACCACAATATTGAAATGTGACGTTCTTCAAATCCTTTATTGTTTCCTAATTATTTCCTTGTCCATTTTTATGTGACTATTTTCCTTTGCCCTTGTCTTTGATTGCAAAGGCTTGTTCTACACCCTTTGTCTCATTACTACTATCAAATGTTTCTTGCATTTTCCCTACTATAAGAGTTTATTGCACAATTCTTTAATATTTAAGTCAACATTTATAGCTCAATGATACTCAAAGTCTCAATAAAATGTTCATAAGCACATGGTAAGTTTTTCAATGTGCTTACTAGTATGTCCTATTCAACCATTTTCTAACGAATGGCTAATAATTAATCTCAGATCTCCTTGATTTTGAGTAAATTCTTCTGCAAGGAAACTTGCTCATCTGTTCTGATAAAAAATAATGTATTATTTAGGAAGAAGACTTTTCCCTTGTTTGAAGTCTCAAACAAATCTTGTAGATACTTACAAGTTTTAGTTAAAGTCATCCATGTGTGGACTTCAATAAGCATTTCATGTATCATAGATCATTTGATTGACGTGACCACTTCTCTATCAAGTTCATCAAACTTGTCCTAGCCTTCACCCACAATGTCTAGACAAGAATATTTGTCAAGGACAACATTGAAGAGACATCAATACTTGAGAGCAATCGACATGTATTGCTTCCATGTACTATATTTCTTACCAAACAATCTCTAGTTGCCTTCCCACATGATGTTAGGTAATGAGGCCATTTATAATTTTCTTCCCTCTTCAAACTTGCAATCTCAAAGTAAGAAAAAAAAGGCCTCGTTGTTAACTTTAAAATTTCAACTTGACTATAACTTACAAATCTTGGCACAAATATCCATGCCCTGGCCTACAAAAACTTGTACCTCATGTGCAACTTATAAACAACTAAAGTAAATGCCATGAAATTTTTAGCAAGAAAAAATCCATAATTTTTACTATAAAAATCTCTAGTTGCCTTCCAACATGATGTTAGGTAATGAAGTCATTTATACTTTTCTTCCCTCTTCAAACCTACAATCTCATAATAAGACAAAAATAAATGCTTCCTTGCTAACTTTAAAATATCAACAAAGCTCTTGACTATAATTTACAAATCTTGGCACAAATATCCATGCCCTAGCAGCAAAAATATACCCAAATATGCCCTAGCCTACAAATAACTTGTACTTCATGTGCAACTTATAGAAAACTAAAAAATCATATATATTTTTTAATTGCTCCCATTTTTGCTAAAAGGAAAGTTTCAATTTGCATTAAAACCAAAATTACATGAAAAAATTGTTCAAAATAAAATCCTATTGTCAACACTAGAAAAAATCACTTTCTACACAAAAACAACATGTAGTGCTACAAGTAAATGGCATGCAATTTTTAGCAAGAAAAAATCCACAATTTTTACTATAAAAATCTCTTGTTGCCTTCCAACATGATGTTAGATAATGAGGCCATTTATATTTTTCTTCCCCATTTAGAGTAAGATAAAAATTAATGTCTCCTTGTTGACTTTAAAATTTCAACAAAGCTCTTGACTCTAACACAAATCTTGGCACTTGGCACTTGGCACAAATATCCATGCCCTATCAACAAAAATATACCCAAATATGCCCTAGCCTACAAAAAAAACTTTATGAATGTGGGATTAAAAAAAAATAGACTAATAAAGCATAAATAATATCCTAAAGTCAAAATGACTATTAAAGCCTACAAATAAAAGCTAATTGACCATTTCTAAATAATAATTACTTTAACAAGTGCTATAAACAAGATTTGATGTAAGTCTTGTAGTTGAGTAGAACAACTAAAAAAACCCGCACAACTAACATACATATGCTCTAAGAAGGGATGGTGGAGAAGAAAAAGGTACAATTGGACTCAAGTCCTAGTAGGCATACCAAAAACCAAACCCAAAGAAAGATAATTGAGGTTGAGGAATCAAAAAATGATTTTATCTAGGATCCTCTACGTTTCTTGAAGTAGGAATGGTTGGCAACTGAGCCCCCCCATGTCTTGCCCTCAACCAAGTAATAGGCCCCAATTGGACTCAAGTCCTAGTAGGCATACCAAAAGCCAAACCTAAAAAGAAGATAATTGAGGTTGAGGAATCAAAAAATGATTTTATCTAGGATCCTCTACGTTTCTTGAAGTAGGAATGGTTGGCAACTGAGCCCCCCCATGTCTTGCCCTCAACCAAGTAATAGGCCCCCATCAGTTCTTGGGTGGTTCTTGGGTGGTTTTGTTGTTAGTTGTTTGCTTTCAAACTTTCTCTCCACTTTATTTCCTTACCAATAATAATTAAAAAAAAAAAAAAAAATTGACCTCACATGGAAAAGAGGACATCCCATTATGAAATGACATTAACGGCCATGTGTTAGATATATTGTGATGTGTGTAATAAGTTATAAGATTATCTAATGCTATTATGATGTGTAAGAACATCTTATGATATTATAAGATGTCAAAGTTATTTATAATTAATCATGTCATGTAAGAACATGTAAGGAATTTATATTGGAATCGTAACTAACAGTATGACAATATATAACATATCATAACACCTTTAAATAAATAATCGAGACAAAATGAGGTGCCTAAGTTAAGTGGTCAACTATAACACGTTATGACATACCATGACAAGATGTAAGAGAATCTTCTAAACATAGCTAGAGACACATCTTGGACTTTGGCATTAGAATTTGTGAATTGTTTTTGGGCACCATATCTCTTGCATATTGGTGTTCCAAAACCATTTGATGGTCTTTTGTTTGTGTTTCATCTATTTATTGGATGCCTAGGATGAAGTATGCAAAGTTTTGGCAAGTATCATCATGCTATTGAAATTGCTCCAAATTTGCATGATGATTCTATTGTAAGAGTGTGCCTAAATATTGTATTGTAACCTTTGTTGCTAACAACACAATTGGTTCATGTTTTGAAGTGGAGTTTCCCTACCAAAAGGGTTTTTTCCCATGTATATCATCTTCTTGTATTTTTTTTATATTCTTTCATGAAATGTCTTACATGCATTTTTTTATATTCTCCTCTTGTTGATTAGTGTAGAAAGCATTTCCACAACTTAGTTACAAATGACAATCAAATGACATATTTTGCAATATAATTTATCCATCAAATTTAAGCTAGACAACTGATTCATCAAATCAACTCGAAAACTTTCAATTTTGAACTTGAGTTCAATGAAGCCAAATCCTTCCTTGAAACTCACAAGCCGAAACAAGGTCAGTTCCTCTTATATTAATTTCAAACTTTCCATCTTTCACAAGAGGTATTTTGCCCCATCTATAAAAGGAGAAACACTATTTTAAACCTCCTAAATATATGAAAAGCAACCTCCACGGTTCTTTTATTACCAACCATAATAAAAGCACTCTTTTCAATTAATTCTCAATAAGCTGTCATTAATTCTCAATAATCTGTGTGTCATTTGCACACAAGAAGTCAAAATTAATCTACTTTATCTTTTGAATTATGGCCAAAGAATGTTATCAAATAAATGGTAAGTCCTAATTCTTGTTTTTGAAAATCCAAAATCATCGTGCATGAAGTTTTAATCTAATATAAAGTCTAAAAACGGAGTGCAATACGTTTGGGATGTGAGGTGTAGTTCTTTACTGCCTGTACTGTTTATTGATTAAATAGCTTAGTACCATTCTTATTATTTAATGAAAATGTAAGTCTACTTCTACGATGAAAAAGATATAGATAGCTAATCAGCAAGATTAGTAATTAATTTTGTCTGTTAGAATCACAGTTATTTCAAAATTTTCCAGCTCAAAATGATTTTCCAGGTGTTTCTATTGATATTCCCACATGAAGCTTGAAGTTCCCTATTTGCTTCATCGTTTGATAGAAGGTACAACAGTGAACGGATAAATATATTAGATTAAGAAGATTAAAACAGGTATGTATTTAAACCCACAGGAAACTCAGAAAAATGATTCTTGCTTACTGAAAGTTGAGCTCATTAGGGGAGAGGACTCAGTAGTTGAGCGTGTTTCAATAGTTAAGATAGTAGTTGTTTATATAATGCCCAATAGTTGTGATAGTAATTGTTTATAAAATGTCCAATAGTTGTGACATGACTACCTTAAACAAAATGTATTCCTTTGATCTAAAAAGCAACCAATCATGTGAGGCCACATCGGCGCTCAACTACCCATGATGTGAATGCACAAGTATTGGTAACAGGTTTGTTTTGGGCCTTTTTGGACACCTTGACAAAAAGCATGCTGATGTGGCATCATATTTGATGATGTGGCCCTGAAACGAAAGTTATAAGCAGGGGACTTGCCAAGTAAGCTGCTGTAAAAGAATTGGAGTGATTTGAAATTTCCAAGTAGGATTTTAAGAAGCGCAAAGTTAGGGTGCACAACTACTGGGTTCTCTCCTATTTATTCTTTCCAACAATGACAAAATATTTTCTTACAGACAAAATTACCATCTGCTGCATTTATGCAAGTGCATGATTTAATTGCAAGTGGATATCTGTCTTTTTAAAAGATCAATAACTACTTTCCCACAAGTGATTTTAAAGAACTGGGTGTTGCCTCTGGTGATTTGTGGCTAGCCCCCTGAGGGAAAAGTGATGCCAGTAGGGAAGGAATAGAGATTCTGTGTGATGTGCTAAAACAAACATCTTTCACAAACATGTCTCTAAAGCCAATATTACATAAACAACGTTTATTTTCTTGACAAAAAACAACAAAATATGAATAAATATGCTCCAGCTTAGAAGGTTGCAACATATTATCATTATTAAACCCCATGATCACCTTCTAGCCCCCAATAACATACCTGTTTCAAAATCCATTATTGTCAGATGTACACACATGGCAAGAAAAATTATTTCCAACTTCTGTCACCATCACAGTCTGAACCATGATTCCTGTCCAAGACACAGATGCAAAAAGGGCATAATTATGAGATGCAAACAATGCTTGACATATGTGCCACAGAAAACATATAAACACAACCAGCATACCAAACATAAGAATAAGCTTTTTTTCACAGTGCTCTAACCAATGCTGCTTTGGAATTTCGCCAGGATATTTCAATTGTGTTTTCTGTTCCAAGACTTTTGCACCTTCTTATGGACCTGATGCCATCGTTCTGTCACTTATCCAAGCCACTTTTCTCTATTTTGTATACATCACACTTTCTTGCACAAACTCATTTTTTGCATTCTGGTGGCACTTATTTACAATACCAATGCAAACCCTGGTGTAAAACCAAGTATTGTGACAGAAATTATCAATTTTGATTGAAAGAAAAGGAATTGAATGAATCTTCAAAGCTGCATAACTTCTGCCTTATAATAACTGTCCCTGATATTTTGGTCGGTAAAACTCTCTTAGAATTTTGTATACAGCTAATCCTATTCAAGTACAGAATGAACAATCCTGCTATTATATAGAAAATATTGTAACAGCAAGAGTGGAAATATATTTTAACTTACTCAGGGTACAATTGCCTTATAAGTTGTGGGACCATCTCTAGTTATATTAGAAAGCTCTAAAGGGAGAGATCTTCAATTTAAGAAATGGCACTCTCACATCCCAAATAAAATTACATCACTTTTCAGTAGGCCGACTCTGGGAATGAATTTTCTCAAATATTTCCCTATTATAAAACTTTCTGGTCCTTTGATATAATATCAGTGCAATAAAGCAACCCAAAAGACTTACTGCAGACATGATAAGAAAAGTTAGTCTGAAGCATTGTGAACCATGGCATGTTAGCTCTGACGATTCAGTTAAACCTACAATATGCACAATTTTTAAATGGTTCTGTTTCTCTGCCTCTGAATCATATAGATACCCAGCAACTTTTACTGAAAGAACATATGAACCAATGGGACTTGCAGTGGCAATTGCGTTGAATAAGGTACCAAAATGTTGAAGCCCAAAAATTTCTGAAGTTGTTGCAGGCATCAGAGACCATTGACAACCATAGCAGACACCAATTACTACCGAGCCTGCATACAGGGCACCTGGCAGGCCTGATGCCATAATCAAATGCCCACCACTCATTACAAGCAAGGCTATGGCTATGAATATGGGCCTTGCACACCCTTTTGAGTGCAAAAACGCTTCTGAAACAAAACCAGCTCCAAAACGGCCCAGAAAATTCCATATGCTCCACAAAGACACTAACGTGCTAATCTCTGTAGATGTGTAAGCAAGAGATGAGCCTATCTGACTCATATTGTTGACTGTAGTAAGTCCTGAACCCATGCCACATGCCATTGACATAAAAAGAAGCCAGAAATCTAAAGTTCCCATTGCTTGAATGAGATTGAAGTTTTGTCCTCTTTCCAGATTCCCCCTATTTACTTGGTGTACATCATTGGAACCATTTGAGCACATCTCTGCATCTTGGATCTGTTTTATTTCAGAATACATTAGACTTCTTGATGGTAGAGTTCTTTGCTTTCTTTGGGATTCTACCTCAGCAATACCAGAATCAAACCCAACTACACTTTCTGGAGGCCTTTGCTCTGCAACTTCTGCTTGGCAAGGGATTTCTTCTGGGTAATTTTCTTGTGAAATTAATAATGGTGTAGAAAGAGGCACAACTGGAGAATAGTCAAGTTCAGACTTAATAGCCACTAACATAGGGGATAGCAGAATGATGATAAGAACCACACATATGATCAAATAACTCAAGGAGTCCATAGGCAAGACATTCTCAAATATGATAGCTGCCATTAGGTAAGAAGCAACAATCAATGCAATGGCAGAAAACCAGTACAATGTTTTTTTCCCATCTTCATGAGTTGGATATATCCGTAGTACAAACATAAACAGCACAGACACAAGTGTGGGCAACCAAAACAGCATGAAGAGATATGAACTTTGATCACCCTCGTACACCATATGATAAATTTGTACAAGTATAGCACCACTTAATCCAAGGAAACCCTGTGTTTAGAATATAATAGTATTTGGCTTAGAATGTGAAAACCGTAATTCAAACTTCCTAATATTCTGAATGCATAAAACCATAAAAAGCAACATGGCCATCAAGACAAGAAACAAAAATGGGAATGCAAAATATTAGAAAAATGCAAGGCACAAGTGAAGAACTAAAGTGCCGATGAAAGTGAACCTTATTTGAGTTAGCATTTTAATTTGTCTATTCTTCAAATTATAAAGGGAAACTCCTTAAGACCTAACTAAAGTTAAAACTAACAGAATTTACAAGTATATACATTGTACAAGATTTCATGGGGATTTCGCATTAAATGTAAATTGCAAATTGACTATGTTTTGGCCCTGGATGTAAATGCCATACTGTCAACAGTCAAGCGCTGCAACAAGATTTTCAGATTAAGGAAGATAATCAATTTGTGCATAAACAAATTTCTATTGGTTAAAACAAAGACTAGTATGTGGCTGTAAACAAAGATTTAACAGGATAACACCAACAGATGCCAACTATTGGCTAAATTAGAGACCACTATTCTACATCAACAGAAAATGATTAAATGGATAAACATCAGACGATTCCAGAAAATAACTTGCTAAGGGAATACACAAAGTTATTACTTTAATAAATCATGAACATCAACGCAAAGCTTAATAAAGTTACTCAATTCAATTTAATTCTCAGAATCACAAACACAAAATCAGTGACCTCAACATAAGCTTTTGCAGCATAGGCTTGTCATTTACTTATATGCATTCATTCACTAAACAAAACAGAGACTTGACTTCATAGCTTGAATGACAATTTCTCTAGCATAAGTTTGGCATCAACTCTGATTGCATTTTATGTGCTCAAGGCATGCATTTATAAGTTCTCTAGAAGAAGCTTTTAGGGATCAAATAATAATAAAATAATTTCTTCGAAGTTGTGCTTTAGAGAAGACCTATCTTCTTTCAAAAGGAGGCAAAAAAATACTTCAATAGCCTAAAATAGGCTTCTTTTGCTTTAAATCTGCTTTCTCTCTTTCATAGGCCAATGGGATACAATGGTACCATTTCTTTAAGTAATTTTTGCTTTCAAAACTTGAAAATGGGCTTTGGATTTTATCACAACCGACTTAACTTCTTAGTTGTGATTTTTAGATGGCAATGCCAAGTGAAAGACATGACCACCTTGTGTTTTAAGTTAGTTGAGTTGGACACAGTTTTACATTATTTTTTCCATTTAAGTTGCACTTTTCTCATGGTTACACCAGCTAAAAGTTGCAACTACCTTTTATGTTTTTAACGTATTCCCTAGTCACACTTTACTTATTAATCTGCCATCCTGATCACCATTTTGTGATGGCAAAAGCATTTAAAAAATGTAACTCACTTAAACTTGTTTCTTTTAATCTTTAACGCTGGTCACAATTCATTTAGGGGACAGCCACTTGTGGTGCACTTTTCCTTTGGTTGCACCACCTCAAGGACAATAAACTTCACTCTTTAATCTCCTTTTTCACTGTCACAGTTTTGGATCAAATTTTCCACCTTAGTCGTCATTTTCTATTGGCATTGTCATCAAAGTTGTGACATTCATTTAACAATTTTTTAAAAAAATTCTCCTTGTTGCAATTTTCTCATCTCTCTGCCACTTCTTTGTCACAATTTTGGACTGGCTTTGCCAAGGAGAAGTTCCACTATGACTTATAATTTTCACTTAAATCCTTTGTATTGGTGGAACTTTCACTTGTCTTTGCCACCTTTGACCCTTGGCACCATTTTGGACTAGGTTTTCCACCTTACTCACCATTTTCCTGTGGCATTGCCACTGAAATTGTGCACCAAAACTAAGACTTGTCCCTACTTCACGTTATGCCAATCTGTCACTTGAATAGATTACTGGAGCAATTTACTTAGACATCTGCCAAACTTTTATCATTTAGGCCCAAGCCTTCGCCATTTCTTTTCTTTTTGTCTCACTGGCTGAACCTCCTCCATTGGTCAGGAACTTCTCCATCTTTCACTTGGCATGGTGCAACCTTGAACAATCTGCAAGAGTTGTTAGTTGAAACAATGAACCATGAGTAGGCATCTTTGCAAGTTGACTAGAGAATAACCCAGTTGACATTAATAACATGACAAGAATGACTTGATCTAAGACTACCAACATGACTAGGAATTTGCCTCAAATGTGTCATTCTCAAACGGTTTTTTTATGATTTGCTTAATTCCATCATGAATGTGTAGATATTCTTGTTTCCATGTGATTTTGTACGTAACTATGGTGTCAGGTCTAAATTTGACATATAGTATGTTAATATGGAAATATTTGTAATTCTCCATGGAATCTTAGAGTTCTGTTCCACGGGGCCTGTTCCCTAGAAACCCGTGAGGCAGGGGATGTTTAGAGACGAGGAGGCCTGGGCGTCCCCCCCCCAGTTTCTCGCCATCCCCCAGAGGGACTCGAGGAAACTTCGAGACTTCCAAAAGTCCCCTCACCCAAGGAAACTCTGGGAGACTCAAGGGAAACTTCTAGGAGACTCCAAGGAAAATCTGGGAGACTCGAAGGAAACTTCTAGGAGACTTCCAGAGGCATGAGGCCATTAGCCTGGAGCCATTTACTATTAGCATTTACTATTTTGTACTCTGTTTTTGAAGTTTTGAAGTTTGAACATTGATGATACAGGGATAGTTGATTGTAATTATGATTCATGAATCATGATTATGAAACTCAAATTATGAAACATCTAGTTCTTGTTGCATTTTCCAATGTCTATATTTTCATTTTGATTTTCAATGTTCAGTGGTTCACTAGTTCAATGAAATGATATATCATTGCAATGTGTTATTGTGTTTAAACTTTAAACTTTTAAGTTTTAAGTTTTGTTTTTATGTGTTAACTTTACTTATTCCTTAGGCTTCTACAGTTATATAATTATATTGTTAGACATCTTTTTATAACTAATTTTTTAAGTACTATATGTATTTCAGCGCCGCTCCCCCACCACCCCCCCGCCGTCCCCCTGCCGTCCCCAAACTTAGGCCCCCCGTCTCCCATCTCGAAACGCGTTCCCCACCGTCCCCCCGTCCCGTCCCCGAAACTCCGTGGAACACTGGAGTTTTACAGATGTACAATAATAAAGACACCTATTATCAGGTACAAGTGAATCCAATCTGTATTCATGCAACAATAACCCTTAGAATGAAAGAAGTTATTTGCACTTAATAGTTTATTGGAGACCTACCCCATCGGGAGACATGCAACCTCTAGTGGGAATAAAACACCATGATTAATACCTAGTCTTTCTCTTTCACTGTATTCCATGCTGTGATGGTGCCAAGACAAAAACCATCCATTTCGTACTTTAGTGTCCTTCTGACCTCTTGGTGTATTTCAGCATATCAAAAAACTACAATACCTGCTACCCTTTCAATTCGTACAACAAACAGAAACATAAAGCCATAGAATCTATTCAGCCCCTTAATATGATGATTAATTTATTAAAGCTATCAGGACTCAACTGGTTCACACAACACAGCATATCAATTTTTTTTTGATAAATCAAAAAAATATTTTAATGAAATGGGAGGTGGCTTTTTACAAAATGCCTGCACCAAGAAGTGTAATCGGTGGAAAGCAACCAAAGCATACCCAAAAACATACCCCAGGGGAAAAAATAAGGTTATCAAGACAGCAAGAAGAGTGCTCACTGCTTCCAAAGAGTTCTAGACTATTATGAAATTAATAAGACATTGCATAGGAGATGATATGACTTTATCTTGGTCTTGAGAATGACAAAAATAGGCAACATTACTAGTGGCGACTTATAACTAGCATGAGATTAGCTCCACTAATATCTGTCTGTGGCCTCATCCATGCTTGTGTTTGCATCATTGCTTTTCAGACTTGATCTTCATGTTGCTCCATCTGTCAGAGGTGTTGGTTTGACAGGCTGTTGGAAGAATGATTGAGCAAAGAATTGGCCTCAATATGGGTATTGGTCATGGCTTTTCTCTTGGCTGTCATTTGCTGGATGGTTTCATTCAACTGCCTTTTCTGTTTTTCAGAAGTTAAGATGGTTTTTATGGCTTCATTTTGGTTGGCTAGGTGATTGTGACTTAATGATGATTTTTGTGGCTTCATTAGTTGCTGCTGTATTCACAACTCTCAAGGTTGCACATCCTTTCAGTTTTTTTATGCAGCAGATTTACAACAATTTTCATCAGGCTGTCAGAATTGTCTTTAGCATGGACAGGGTAGTCCATAATTTTACCGGGGCTTATAAGAGTGTAATTAATGTCAGCCAGGGTTTGTTACAGCATTTCATCACTGTTGTCTTTGGGAATTTGGCTATGGAGGAGAGATTGGCAAATAGGAATGGAAAAAGGCACATTCAGAGTGGAAAACCCAAGGGCATTGGAGTTGGTGGCTGCATTGTGGGTAGGAGAATTGTGAAAAGCTCTTGGATGATCAGGGATACAGGGTGCAGCAGAAGAAGGGGTGTATGAAGGGTTTGGCAGATGTGGGGTGGAAAAGGTCCCTAGGAGTGAGGACCTGGGTGGACCTGGTATTATCTCCCTCTTTCTTGCAGGAGTGGAAATTAGGAACACCATTAGAGTGGGTTGCAGTAGGAACAATATTACCTAATACTGGAAACAAACTGGTACAGCACCCTCTTCATCCACCACATGAATAAGTTGATTCTTCAGATTTGAACTACAGGGCCCATTTGCTCCAGATTGACCTTGCATCATGTTGACAAACACACTTTTTTCTTTGATACAACTTTTTTGAAGCAGTGGGAGTATGCAAACACTTATATTTGCAATAAAGGAACTATCCTTCATAGACTTATGGTATAGCCACACGCTTCTTTTCATGTGGTTTTGAATTGCTATTCCTATTGATGGGTGTTTTTACACCTTCTCAACACAGGCAGCACACAAGTGCACTACCTCTCTTGAAAGATAATTCCTACAAACAAGTTGCAGAAAATATTCCAAGGTCTCTCGGGTGTTAGGTCATGACAATGCTTGGAATAATTCAATTGGTTGATGTGATTTGTTGGTAATCACAGGGTGGCTTTTATGGTTTACAAAGCATGGGAAGTTGGGTCTGCAAATGAAGTTTCAAAGTGTTGGAAATGAATGAACAGTGGCTGCTCACTCAAAACAGCAAGCTAAAACTCACCATGTTCATCAGATTTACCTTTGCTATGATGCTTTGAATCCTACTCTAACGAGGGCTAAAAGAAATAACAAAAGAGGAAAGGGTTGAGAAGGTTGTTCTAGATCTAAACTATGAATGAACAATAACAATGGAGGATGCTACAATAGACAGACTCCCATGAAACTGAGTTTTGTTTGACCAAGAGAGCCTACAACTACACAAAACCAGTGCAATCTTCTAAGGACTGCAGATTTTCAGATTGTGTATTCACTTCATGAACATACAATTGAACTAAGTTGCAGCAATGTTAAATGGCTCAAACTAGCTTTGCAAAGTGATTCATCATCAACAAATAACAAAAAGCATGAGCTTGGAAGTTCATCAAATACTGTAACAGCATTCACCATTAAAGCCATTCAAGAAACTAAAACTAACACTAATATGGAGGTTGGATCATGCATGCATAATGAATAAACTCAAAGAAAACACCCAAAATACTACAATGCTTCATTTTATTGCTGCAAAATGCCTCTTACAACAATTCACCGCCACCTACAAATGAGGAGCAAGCCCCTATTTATAGTTTTCCAAAAGCAGAATGAATGGTCAAGATTAATTTACATTGTCCCAAATTCAATACAAGTTAGGGTCTCACCTACCCCCAATATTTCATAATTTAAAATACATTCTTGTCTTTTCCCTATTTTGTCCTTTAGTGGCCCTGGCATTGTAGCAATTTTGTTCCATAGTGACTGCCTTCTTTGTTGCAACTAAAAAATGTAGGAAGCTTTCCTCTGTCTGATGTGTTTGCAACATTTCTTCATCCAACTAAATGAACCTTCTTACAGATTTGTATTGCCAAAGAGCAGACATGCTACTCCTAATCCTGGTGGACAGCTCCTAGCAAATCATGATGGTTTGATGAAAGATAAAACAACTCCTTCCCGTTTCTGATTTTGGCAAATGGCCTTTTGATTTCCTAGCACTGACTCCCTTTATCATGTAGTCATATGTTGGTTAGTTCTCTTTGACGAGTTGATCACTGTTTGTGCAGACACCCTTCTGGCAATCTTTAACGTGCACCATCCATGAATTAAAATCCTCTCCTCGGCCTGGTTCCGTGTGTAATCTTTGGCAATCGTCCTTTCCGCAGTGACATCCTTGTTTCGTTGAGAGACCTGCACACAGAACAAACCTCCCATTAGAAGATTGCTATTGAAACTACATGTCAATCATTGGTGTGTTGATAACACGGGATAATGTAATAATTCTTTTGAAATCTCCCATAACTGCCATTTAAATTTACTTAATACCCACCACTACTATGAGAGCAGCGCCAATGGACTTCGAATTCTAAAGTCCCCTAATCGATCCTAGTTGATGCACATCGTATCCTTGGACCATAGGGCATATATCTAGGTCATTAACCAAACAAACAGTTTTCCATATCCTAGTTCATCATTCAAATTCCCAAGGGGCCCATCATTAACGTTGAGACAATTAAAGAGCCACACATTACAAAGGATGCGCAAGCCATAGATTGGAAATTTTTCTTAGTTATCATCTTCCTTAATTGAATGCGAATATCCCCCACAATGCGTTGATCGAAACCATCACTCAAATCTACCGATTGCTCAAGTTTATAGCACCCGAAGACAGTAGGGTGCGATGATTTCATAGGCCTCTGTAAGTAATGATGTGTTTTGGCTACAACATTGGCCCAGGCGCATTGCAGGATCGTCGAATCCCTATTTGCTCGTAAATTACCTTTGTTTAAAATCCACACTTCCTTGAGGACATGCTGAGAATTACCCTCCCTTTGATCAGGTGAGAGAAGAGTCTCGTGCAGTAACATCCGCTTGCGAGAGAGGCACATATATATGCCTTGTGGGCAAGTGATGCAGGGAAGCCACGTATGGAAGCCACAAAAGAATGGCATAAGACCTGCGGCCACCCGCATGACGGGGGCTGACACATTACTCCCACTTTGACCACCTCGTCGACCACTCTGGAAGACTATCAGAACAACAAACCTGATTCCCAGAGTTTCCTTTCACCAGAGGATGGACGCCAAACGCTTATGTCAATACATTAATGCCTCTCACCAAAGCTCCTCGTTATTTTTACGCCACTTCATTTCAGTGTTATGTGATTAACGGCACCGTCCACTACTTCATGCTTGATTGGTCCCTTTAATCATTCATTTCCTCCGACCCCCTTCAAAGACTCCTTCGAAAGCATTTATGCCCAAGTTTGTTACTATCAATTGCCGTCAATATCAACACCTAATCCCCATTCTCAATTTGATTTCTTTGTCTTTCCGCTGATTCACCCACTTTGTGGGGACAAGGGGGTGATGTGCCGCTTGCGGAAGGCAAGTACGTGGGTGTTGAGCCCGTCAACGCTATCTTTTGATCACAAACCATTATTATTCTTTCATTATCGATTCCAGCGAGCCCTCATGCTTGGATGCACTTGCCTTGTTGAGGTGAGCACACACATTGGCGCAGTCGTACCTCTAGTCTTGAGAAACAACAGGCTTCAATAGTTGTTAGCATTCCACCCCGAGTTGATAAGGCACTCCCTAGACGAATTACTACTGCTAGAACATATATTGCCCATGACCGTAACAGTGGCAGCCATTCTCAGCCCCGCAACACTTATGCTTAATAAATTTCCTTGTGGCGTCGTTGGAAGGCTCAATATCTATGGGTATTTTCATGTCTATGTATTCCCAAGGAGGCCATCATCGAAACCTTGCCATTGTGATTACATATACCTACCACACGTGCATTCGGATCACCATCCACTCGCGATGCTCAGAAGGCTGCTTATCTGGCTTTACCTACAACAAATACTGAGGATGAGTTAGCCATGGCGTCGATCGGCCATGCATCCTTTTCCCTTTATCCTCTAAGATTTATAAAACGCAATTTCTTTTCACCCAACGAGACCGCACGGATCTTTATGAGAGTAATTCAAGGCGAACGATTTAATGCTTATGAATGAAAATGTTGTCCGACCCCTTATAGAATGATACTTTCATGACAAAACCAGATGACATTTGAGAGAAACTT